>CM035431.1:96704907-96782407 GCA_020310875.1 Ceratopteris richardii
TATACGCCTATAGCCCTAATGGGTTACTTAACTTTGTATATTCTAGTGGTAATACATTCAGTATTATGTGTTGTGCTCCAAGATTCTTCTTCTTCTTCCTTGTGTTGTTGGCATGCTTCCATAGACATCTAACTCCAACAATTAGTATCAGACCAGGTCGCCGCTTCATGTAGGGCATCGTCAACACCCCTCTGGTGACAGTCTCAGATTCACACGAAATTTGGTGAGCATACTCAAGGTGATTAGGAGATCTAAGCTCGTTTCGGCCTCCAAACACACTATCGTATTGCTTGTGCAAGCTATTTCATCTTTTTGTGCCAAAGATATATACATGTTTCGCTTCGCCACTATAAGTGTCTCAAAGTCTTCTATAGGTCTAGTGGAACTCGATAGGGTAGTTCGGTTCAACTTTTTTAGATACAGTAATTTTGTTGCATCAGGGTATTTTAGTTAGTGGCCATGGCTAAAAGCAGTGATGTATTCCGCATGTTGGTTGTTGAGGATAAGTTGGATGGTACCAATTAGCCATTGTGGGCTTATATGATGCGACATGTATTGGTTGCAAAAGAACTGTGGAACATTGTGTAGGGTGTTGAAAATGTCCTATTACACCTGCAAATATACGTATTGAAGCTGATGTAGATGGCATTGAAGATGTTGATATTCTTCAAATTCCTGTTTGTGCTCCGGTTTTTGCTACACTTACGATAGAGCAAATTTATTGGGATGGCAGTGATGCTCATGCACATGCATTGATAGCCTTGTCTGTCAAATGTGCCATTATTCCTCACATTTGCTCTTGTCAAACAACTAAGGATGTGTGGGATACACTTACCACATTATACCGAGATAGGAATAAAGCTCATGTTGCTTACCTCCGAAAAACAGTTGGAGAGTGAGCATATGAATGAAGGCGATTCTATGGACAGTTTTCTCACCAAGATCAAGGATTTGAAGGAATATTTGATTTCAGTTGATGAAGTTATATCAGGTAGCTCACTTGTGCAGATCGTTCTGAATGCTCTTCCTGATTCATATTAGAGTTTTGCTTCTACTCTTCATTTGATGATTAGAGGCAATCTGAATGCCCTGTCATTTGAAGAGTTAGTTTCTGTTCTGCTGCAAGAAGATCACTCGTGACAAAACAGGTCCATTATGTGTTGTAGATCAAGCTTTCCTGGCTAGTCAAGAGTGCAAAGGTACATGGAGCTCATCTACTAGTAAGCAAAAATCTACAAATGCTGCACATTCGAAGAAGGAAGACAAAGATGAGAAGACATAAAAAAACAGAAATTACTTTGCAAATATTGTAAAGCAAATAATCATGTCATTAAGAGCTATCATAACTAGCTGTTAAAGAGGCAAAGAAGGAAGAGGCTGGAATGGTTCTTGCATAGGCCTCTACACCCAAAACAGGGTCTGCTGATCTTGTGTAGAATGAAGAATGGGTGTTTACTACTATTTGCAGTTTTGACCCATCTTCCCATGAGCAGTGTATGTATGTAGTAGACTCAGATGTTTGGTATTTTGATAGTGGGGCAACCAAACATATTACCTCATAGCACAATTTCTTCACTTCACTTGAGCCAGCTCCTACAAGGAATACTGTCACGTGCTAACAACTCCTCTTATCTTGTCATGGGAGTTGGTAGGATCATTCTGACTACCGCTGATGGTAGTTCTTTCACCTTGTGAGATGCTTTATTTGTGCCAAGTATCAACAAACATCTGTTATCAGTTTCAACATAAGCCAAGATTGTCTTGGTTGTGAAATTTGTTGATGACAAATGTACAATTCATGATCTATCAAATGGCAACATGATTATTGTTTCTTCTCATAGACTATGAAGTATCTGTGAATGATTCAGCATGTGCAATATACATGATTCTCAAGCTTTATCAGATGCAAAGCTTTGGCATGCATGCTTTGGTTATTTGAATTTTGCTAGTTTGCTACACTTGTAGAAATCTGAAATGGTGTCCTCTTTGCCCAAACTTGAGGCACCCGGAAAACATGTTTGTGAAGGATATACTTTGGGAAAAATGCAATGTTCCTCCCCTCCAAAAGATGGTTCGGTTTGGGCTATTAAAAAATTTCAACTTGTACATAGTGATGTTTCGGGTCCTACGCAGACATCTTCTTTTCAAAACAATCTTTAATTCATGACTTTCATTGCTGATTTTTCTAGTCATGCATGCATATATCCACTCAAAGAAAAGTCTAAAGTGTTTATGTGCTTGAAACAATTTTTGGTTTGATATCACTTAGTTGCAATATCAACTATGTACTTTTTGTCTTGGATCAACTTAATCTAAATAACCTAGGTTGAAGAGAGCTTTATAAGTACTTATTCTTCAAAAGTCCGTGGATATTTTGGATTCACATACTCTACTTTGAATTCTCACATGCTAAGTATAACCACGCTTCATGTAATTGGACTTTAAAGGAATATAGAAGTTATCTTCTTAGGGGTATTCTATCTTGTTGATTTTTTCTTTAAGTGATTTTTAGGTGATAATCATGGCCATGTATACTTAAACTTGATCTTTGAAGCTTCAATCCCTTTAAGAGTTCAATCTCACTTCAAGATTCATTTTGAAAGTAAATGATGCCCACCATCTCAAGTCCATTGTTCCATACCATCATTCCTACATTAATGTTAGTGTAAGTGTGTCATAACACCTTAATTTATATTCCACACCAATATGTGGGTGACACTGCCATTAAATTCCAAACACATAACTCCTTGTAACTATGAGTAACCTTTAATTGAATCCTTACTAGATCGCAGGGTTAGTAAGTACATCTTGTTTTTTCCTTTACTTCATTTTCTATTGTTTTCATAACAAAGATCATTCCATGATCTTATCTTTTTCTTATACTTTATGTTGAAGGCACCAAACCTTTTGATGGAATAAACCATCCTTCTTTGACTAAGTTCTACAAAAAAAAATCAACGTAATTAAAAGTGAAATGATTTTATTATATTGAAAATGATGTTGGTTCTTAATTAAAACATTTTTGTAATCAAAAGAGACTATTATTTTCTATAGATTCCTTTCTTGCGAAAGCTTTGAAAATCTACCCTAGGGATTTGGAGGAATCTCTCTATTGCTCAATCTCCTACTTAGGATGCATTAGAAGTTACACGAAGCGTATGATCTCTAGTTATATCTTATACTTATAGAGTCAATCGAATATTCTAGATTCGCATGTATAAATCATTTCCTAACCATTAAAAAATAGAACCTTCTCAAATGAATCTCTAGTTATATCTTATACTTATAGAGTCAATCGAATATTCTAGATTTGCATGTATAAATCATTTCCTAACCATTAATATGGCAAGGAAATGTAAATGTTTCAATGAGAATTTCTAGCTTGTTTCCATTATCTTTTCTTAGTTTGCATTAAGCAAGACATATTTTTTTACTTAATGTATACCTTACATTAAGTATTTCATACCTAATTAGCACCTTGGGATGGAAATTCTAGATACTTGGCTTCCAAAGTGTTAGCTAGAAAGATATATTCACTTTTCTAGGTCCATATACTTAGCAAACAAAAGTGAATCGCATTCATGCTATTTGCATGTATTTACATGCCATAAATGATTCAAGCATTCTTTTGTTCTAAGTATTCTTAACATTCATGCACTTCATAAGCTCACTTGTATGAACAAATATTTTTCTTCCATTTGTATACAAAGATATGCTATTTCACGTGCTTTAATGCATCTAAAACTTTCTCTCATAGAAGAAGAGCTTGAAGTGTGCATAAATGCGATTTTTATACGTCAACTTGTGCATGAAAGGATTTTTAAAAAAAGAGAAATTACATGCAGCCTTGCTTCTCAAAGCACGAGAGTATAAGAAATTGATTATGGATGCATGCAAGCACTAACATGCTTGTCGATTGAAATCTTGTATAGAAATTTTCGTTAATTTCAAAAATATCAATGATTGAAGAATTATTTTATACATCAATCATAAATATATGCAAAGTAAATGAAAATGGGAACATAATTTGGAAGTTTTTTAAAAATTATTTTGATGCTCCTTTCATTGAATCTATGAATTGGACCATCAAGACCATGTGTAGGTTTTGGGTGGGTAGATGTCAATCTCATTTCGTCAATGTGAATTGAAAGCTAGAATTTTTTTTTGTGTTGCATTTTGTTGGCGCTCTTTGAATTGAAACTATTCTTTTCTCTCAACTCATGTGATCATTTTCATTCTCTACCTGCACAAATCAAACAACAATAAGAAGTTA
This sequence comes from Ceratopteris richardii, assembly GCA_020310875.1. Classification (NCBI taxonomy): domain Eukaryota; kingdom Viridiplantae; phylum Streptophyta; class Polypodiopsida; order Polypodiales; family Pteridaceae; genus Ceratopteris; species Ceratopteris richardii. The sequence goes on from CM035431.1 coordinate 96,709,181, forward strand.
TGAATATGGTAGCGAATGTGTATCTAAGTAAATTTGAGTGTGCATGTAATTGTGCATCTATCTATACGTATTTTATGCGGATGCATATGTTCAGGTGTTTTGATATGTATGTATACATGTATGAGGGACATGTGATCAGTAAGTGTATGTATATAATTGTGTGTTTGTATGCTCATGAATGTGCATGTATATGTACCTGTGTGATTTGTGAATGTGTTGTGTTTGTGACACCTACGTGTGTGGGAGAATATGGGAAGTTACGTGCTTATATGTATGTGTGTTTATGTGTTTACTCATGTGTGTCTGCATGTGTGATCATATGAATGAAAGTGGTATATATGTATGGATGTTTGTGAATGTATCTATACGTGAGTGTGCATCTCTGTATGTGAGTGTCTATGTATATGTGTGTATATATGTGGATGTGTGTATATATGTGGATGAGTGTGTGCGTGTGTGTGTGTGTACGATAATGAATACCAGAGTCTATAAATATGTTTATGTCCGTGTGTATTTATGTGTATGCATGTGTTTTCTTACGTTTAAAATAAATGTGTAGTATTCATATATATAATTTAAAAAGGAAAAGGAAAAATTAAAATTAAAATATTGCTAAACTAAAATAGGAAGAAAATATAAAACAAGAGAAAAAGGGAAAGACATGTGACTTTAGTGAGTGTTGTGTGTATGAGTGATGCATCCATTGTGTATATGTTATGAATGTTGTGTGTGTGTGTATGAGTAGGACATGTGTGTGTGTGTGTGTTAAGTCGAGTGACCATGTGTTGAATGTGCATGCATGTGTGTGTATATATGCATGATAATGTGTCTGTTATTGTTTCTTTATGTTTTTGAACAGAATGTTCAAGAGACGCTTAAGATGAAATAATGTATATCTTCTCTTCTTTACAATCCTTTTGGTAATTTTGAAATCAAGATTTCGGTAGTATTTGTAATTTTCTCATGAAGAAATAGTTACGATAAATAAAACAATTATGAGATTAAAAGACAGACAGAATAAAGAAACAGTATTTCTTACGTAGGAATGACACTCATTGTGAATCAAATATCCATAATAACGTCTATAAAGTCTTGAATATATCTGATATGCTAAAACGAGAGTATGGATCAGATTACTTTCTTAGATGATAGTATCTATAGTACTAAGTTATTAGTAGAAAACATTCAATAATTTAGAATGCACATTAGAACATACAGACATGAGACTTATAATGCTTGTTTTGCACATTCGGACTAAGCTACAAATCCATGAGTGGCTTGGGAAAGAGATTAAAGCTTTGCCATTCAATCTATTGAAAACATGGTTCCTTTTGGAGTCGATTGTGTGTTTTCGCATGTGTTAAGCTCCATATGAAAGGATGCTTCATGCATGTTTTGGCCTTGGGACATGTTCCTAGTTGAACTATTAAACAATAGACCTATCAACCTAGTGGACATGGGCATGATATCTCCTATTGGACTTTGCATGCTTCTAGTTTGTCCGATAAGGGAGACTCCATCTACTCTAAATCATAATATATTTTTACTTTAACTTTTGCTAGATCAAGTCCTGAAAGTCCAGCTCCCTTGTAGATTCTTCATGAGATGGTAAAGTCTCCTAGCAAACGAGTAACGTTCACTTTTTCAAATCTCATAAGAACCCTTTCTTGATAGTATTTTCATGCTCTTATACATGAGAACTAGCATTTTTGAAAGCTAGACTCTTAATATAGGCACTCTGAGAACTAAGTTATATAAAGCTCGAATGCATAGGAGGTCAGAGTTTCATTAGGTTACTTTATAAATCTCAGCTTGGAGCTGGCAAATGTATCATAGGCACATGTTTGGAGCGTGTATCGCCTTTCGGCGGCTTAATATGTCTAACCCTTGTTTTGTGAGATACTAATAGTCCCATGGGTACTATGCCCACCTTCACTTCTACAATCATTCTTTCCATTAATTCAAGCTACCTTGGAGAGTAGGCTTGGGCCGAACTTCTTTTTTAAAATATGAATCCTCTATAGACACAGCATTAATGGAAAGAGTCTCCAAAAGAAAGGTGCACAAGGGAAGTAAGCAGGAGAGAGAAAGAGAGAGATGATGATGTGATCAATCTCTAAGTGCATGTGAGAGGTTATTATTCACGCCAGCGTTTCCGGTGAGCTTTCTCTTTAGTAGTTTCGAAAGATGCTTTCTTCCTGGTAACCGCTTGTTCTCAGATCGGCATCGTTCAGTGATATACATTTACACCAGATACAGGAATCATGGAAACCCTTACATCCGTTCATGTAACCTTTCGCCACTCCATATCAACTTGTCTACTCACCGCAGTTTTCGATCCGTCAGAAATGTTGTGCTCACCCTACTGATGATTTATTGAATTTCTGTTGTCGTCTTTCAACAAGCATTTTTTGAAAGTACTTACAGTCGCCGTAGAAAGGACTGTCCCGTTTTCAATATCGCCGGTGGTAAGCCAAGTTCATGCGCTAATGCTTCTCCTACGCTGTTCCGAAGCATGTTAGAGACACGCTGGGTGATGTCTTCTCACCACACGACGATTGCGACCAGCTCAGGACTCAATATTCTTCGCTATCATGTATTTCCAATTCTCCATGTACAAGCAAGATCTGTGTAGATGGCCTTCGGTTTCTTTAGAAACGTTTCGCCTCAAAACATAAATGATCTCGTTCTTAATGTCATATTTCAACCAGCATTTTCTCGAGTATTAACAGTCGCCGAAGAACTGATTGCGAAAATTTCATTATCAGACACGGTCAAGCATCATTGAGGTTACGGATTTTGCTGCATTTTGCACAGTCATGTGAAAGGCAAGGTAAGCATTGTTTTGTCTTCTGCGCCATAGACAATCACGAATCACGATGGGCTCAGGACCTGGCGCCGTTTGGTTTCATGTACTTGCATGTACAAGCTTGGCGCAAAGCACGGCATGATTGAACTTTGTAGTCTCCCTGTTCACGCGATGAAAACACCTACCACCAATAGATATCAGTCTTCTTCACAGTTAGTCTCGACTCTCATGTGTTTGACCTTCTGCAGTTTTAAGTCGCGTTGCTCATTATTGCTCTCTCTTTCTTCAGACATCATGCCATTCTGTAATCACCGCTATGATGAGTGATTATATTTCCCGTGCCCTACTTCCTCAAGGTTGTCTGTGTGTTTCCAAAATGGATGTTGTACCAAATACCTTCTCGTCTCATCACCAAATGTACCAACCATCTTCGCTGTCAATTTTATGCAGCCGCAAAAATGAGCACATAGAAGATATAGCTTGAGACCACAGGATCGCGTTAATGAGCAGCTTTTTATATAATGATGTTGTTCCGAGTAAAGGCTATGCATGGGCGAGAGTCATGAAAGAAGACATCAAGAATCATGGATGTTTGCCTCCATAGACGAACAGTAGCAACTAAAATAAACCGTCCTTACATGAAAATTTTTGGGTAAAGAAAGAAATTATTTTTCAATCTATGGGCTAAGTCAAGTTCACGGATGGTTTTGCCTCTATTTCCTTACTCATTTACGTGAACTGGAGAACGAACAGACAATTGCTCAAAAACTTTTCGAGATTCATTTTATAACGGGACTCTCTCATTCTGCTCCAGAAGTCGTGACCAACACCAAAATGTCGCCTTTGGAACCTCAGAATATACGTCCACTCCTCTTGTCACTCAGCAGCGCACACTGTTGGCCCTGTTTTCTCTGCCAACAAGATTTCTTTTTCTTTTTTCTTTTTTTGGGGGGGGGGAGGCAGGGGGAGGTTTCGGTCATCGACCTACTCTTCTAGTTATGTTTGAAAGATTGAAATGAGCAACACACACACTGGCCATCGATGAATGCAACATGATTTGTAATGAATTAGAGCACATAAGCATTTTCTTCCCCATAACAAGTTTTTCCTCCCCAAAAGTAGCATGGATGATTAAAATTTGACCATTAATACATGAAAACGTATGCTAAAAATAATTCTTTATGTAATTCTAGTGTTCCAGCTTCTACTGATGGAGAGTCGAACATGGGACGAGGAAATACTCTTAAGTCTCTTTTGTAGTTCCTCCCCGTCTATTTTGATCTCTTGAAGACAAATGAAGTCTAATAGCCCTCTAACATTGATGGACGTTGAGATCTTTTTGAGTTCGTATTTTTCTTATTTTTCTCCTCAACCTTTTTCTTCGAGTTAGAGGATCTTGAGATAGGAGTTTCCCCTTAAGGGGGCTCTTCCACTGAGTTTGTTATCCTTACTAGGATTGTAGATCCAATTATCGAGCTTTCACTATCCTTGTTAGCATCGTTGCTGGTAGTGAGCCCAACCACTTTTCTTTTTGGGAGCCCTTTTCCATTTTCCATCATCTCCTTGTATGTTCCTAATATCGATACAGAAAGAAATTCCACTTAGCAATCATTTGATTCCCTGCTCATCAACATGATTCTTTGTGGGGACTTTAATATGGAGGAGGTCATTTCTGAGACATCGGAGAGGAAGGGGCAAGTGATTGATGAGGAGGAGAAGGTTTTTTGGGACTAAGTCAACTTACATCTGGATCTTGAGGAGATCAAGGATATTGTTGGTTTCTCTTGGTCAAACCTCCAAGATGATATTGACTTGTGAAAAGCCAGATTTGATAAGAGTTATATCTCATAGAATATCATCAACAATTGGGGCCCCCTTTCCCTTTCCCGAAAGTGTGGATGTGGTCATCTCTGATCACTACCCGACTTATTATTACCTTCAACTTATTTCTTAGTCTCAAGAAAGCCCCTTGGTTTCATGCCACTCAGACCACTCTCTCTCTTCCATCACTCGAGTGCGAGATTACTAAGGCTTGGTATAGGGACTTTGCTTTCTTCTCCTTGTCGGCCAGGTGTTGGAGGAGGGCGGTCCTAAAGACTCGATATATTTTGGCAAGGGCTCATAAGAATCTTCAAGCCATTCATCATGCTAGAAGGGAAAATCTTTATCAGAGACTATTGCATTTGGAGGTAGAAGTTAACAAAGGCCACTCGCAATACCAAATTGTGCTCTAAAAAATCAGAAGCATACTAAGATACAAAGAAGAAATTCAAAGAAAGAATCTACAAATATACTTTAAAGATTGGTGGGAAGGTAGGTTAGAGAATCCTACTAAATAGATATGCATCCTTCTAAAGAAGAAACAATCCAAGGAAGCAATTCCGTTTAAGACCAAGACAAAAATGAAATTATGAAGATATGGTAGCAGGTGCATCTTCTCTTAACCAAGTCTTCAAGGAGGCAAAATTGAATGATTTATATGATTAGAAGAAGAGTGGTGAAGATTTGGAGGCATGGATAGAAGAGCTAGAAGATTTTTTTGATCTCTACCAATTCAGTGAGGAGTCCAAGCAAAAGCATGGGATGCTACACCTGCTTGGCACCGCAAAGCTATGGTAGAAGTCCTCTTTGCAGACTCGAACACGTTATTGTCTACGTTTATGGAAGGAATTTAGTGAGCAAGTAGAAAAATGTTATTGTTATCCACATTACCATATGATGAAGAAGAGGGAATTTTACAATTTTAGACAACATCAGAGTGACGAGCATAACTTTTCTATTGATGAGTACAAAGAAAAGTTCCTACATCTTCATAAGTATGCATTGGAGGTTAGTGGTGATGCTCTGAAGAGAAAGTTTATTGAAGGGATTCGTGAGGAGCTTTGATATCAAGTGAAGGGATCTTGATGTGTTGATTTCTTGGAAGCTATTGTGATTCTAGAGAAATTTGAGAAGCTGGAGAAGTTCAATTTGGAGAAGGAAAATAGTACCAGATTCATCACGATGGGATGTGGGCCACAGAGACCTCCTACAACAAACATGAAAAATTCAAAGAATACTTCATCTTCTAATAATCAAGGTAAGTATTTTATTTAGGTGAAAAAGCAAAGGATGTGTCAACCTATCCATTCGCAGCAAGACCCTGATTTTATTGAGCAAGAAAAATGGTTGGGTTTGTGTTTTCATTAGGGGGGACAAGGGCATCACACATATGAATGCCCTAACAAGGGAATCTTTTATCCTGCACAATTGAAGGTGATAAACGTCATTGAGGAAGGTGCAACAATTAACAAAGCACATGATGGGGGTAAGTATTCTAACTCTAATTTACATTGCATGGTGGCTAGTTCTTTCCCAACACCTTTTGTAAATATGATTTTGGGTATGCTTTCTATGCATAGAATATTGATGAATTTCGATACTACACATTGTTTTTTATCTTTCAAATTGGTACAAGATTAAGGGATACCCCAAAATATGAAGATAATAGGACTTGTAGAGATGGCCAATGGATAACTACACTATAATAAAGGATACATTGAAGACCTTGCATTTACTTTTTTTGATAGGTGTTTTTCTAGGAGTTTCCATCTGGTTGAAATGAAAGAGAGTGATGCAGTTATAGGCATGGACAAGCTAGTTCAAAATTCAGCAACTATTGACTATGAAGAAAGAACAATCACTTTAAGGGTAGATGATGAATCTATACACATTCTAAGTGATGTGCATATTCCTAAGCCTATTCCCATTTCTATTATGCACATAATTAGAGGTATATGTGATGGGTGTAGAACATCTCTAGTGTATGTGAACAATATATATGAGGAAGATAATGATGAAAATCTTCTGAATTATGAAGAAAATCTTTTGAAAGAATATGCACATGTATTTTGAGAAGACTTGCCTGGTATACCTCCATGTAGGAGGATTGACCACACCATTGACTTGTATCCTAGGAGTGAACCATATTCTAGAGCACCCTATAGATTTCACATAGATGAATTAAAGGATCTTAAGATTCAATTAGATGCTCTTTTGAAGAAAAGCTTGATAAGACCGAGTGTTCCACCTCAGGGTGCACCTGTTTTATTTTAGAAGAAGAAAGACAACTCTTATAGATTATGTATTGACTATAGGGGGTTGAATAAACGAATAATTAAAAATAATGACCTATTCCCTCACATAGATGACTTACTAGGTTAGTTAAGTGGAGCGGTTATTTTCACTAAGATTGATTAATTATCTGGATATCACCAAATAAGGATCAAAACCAAAGACATAGCCACGATAGAATTTCGAGCATGTTATGCCCACATCTAGTTTACAGTTTACCTTTTGGATTAACAAACACTCTTGCCACATTCATGTGCTCACACTTACACATGTCTTCAAATATGTCTTTTCATTGCTTTTCTTCTATTTTTGAAGAGGTACCACTAAAGAAAGTCCTTGACTACTACAAATGCATCCTTTTACGAAAGTTTTGCATGCAACATAGGGAGAGTCGACGTTTTCTATATTTGGTCTATCAAGAACTTCCTTGGGACTGATAAACTCTATCTTGAATGTTATTTGTTGTGTTAAGCAGAAAGATGCAAAAATTATAGAATTACCTTGTGATTGAGAGTGATAGTGAGAGTGAGAGTCCATGAGTGAATCAAATTGTGATAGCGTGGTGAGATGGTTTGGAGGTCAAGGACTCATCAAGAAGCTATTTTGGAAAGATATTATATTGCTTGACTCAAATCTATAATACAAGAACTTCTCCTTGTTTGAGCCATATCTTGTCTATGCTTCTGCATCGAATTTTCTCTTAACTTGTGCAAGTTTTGTTTTTCTCTATTTTGATATTCTTGAGTGATGAGAAGAAATTGAGCTTGTTTTGTGATAAGGGAAATGATACAAGTGTTATCGTAGGAGAATCAATACTTCATAACGATAGAAGGTTTGATACAAAAGATCCATGAGCAAGCAAAGCTTATTCACAAGCTTCCTAGAGAATTATGAAAATAATGAGGCACAAAGTAACAAGAAGGCACAATGTGGAGCTGAATGATGAAGTGGATGAATGTGCACGAACATCTAGTGTGCCTACAGCAAGACAAAAAAAAAACTTATGAAGATATGGAGGCAGGTAAGTTTGCTCTCAACCAAGTCTTCAAGAAGGAAAAAATGAATGCTTTTGATGGTGAGAAGAAGAGTGGTGAATATTTGGAGGCATGTATTGAAGAGCTAGAAGATTTTTTCAATCTTCGATAATTTAGTGAGGAGTACAATGCAAAGTTTGGCATCCTAAACCTATGTGGCATCACAAAGCTATGGTGGAAGTCCTATGTGTAGACTCTTGAAGTCCTATATGTAGACTCTAGAAGTCCTATATGTAGACTCCAATATGTTCTAGTCCGATTCTATGGAGGAAATTTGAGAGCAAGCAAAAACATAATACTGCTCTCCACACTACCATATGGAGAAGAAGATTGAATTTTACAATTTCTGACAACACAAGAGTGACAAGCACTAATTTTTTGTTGATGGGTACAATGAAGAGTTCCTATATCTTCACAAACTTGCATTGGAGGTTACTGGTGATGCCCTGAAGGGCAAGTTGATTGAAGGGCTTTGTGAGGAGATTTGCTATCAAGTGAAGGGATCTAGATGTGTTGATTTCTTGGATTTTGTTGTGATGGTTGAGAATTTTGAGAAGATGGAATTTGTAGAAGGCAAATAGAACTAGATTCATTGCAATAGGACATAGGCCATAGAGACCTGCTACAACAAACATGAATAAATCAAAGAAGATGTCATCTTCTAATAATCAAGGTAAGAATCTTCTTCAGGTGGAAAATCAAACGAGGCATCAACCTATCCATTGGTAGCAAGATCCTAATTTTGTTGAGTAAGAAAAATGACTCGATTTGTGTTTTGGTTATGGCGAGTAAGGACATCGGGCATATGAATGCCCAAACAAGGCAATCTTTTGGACTGCATAATTGAAGGTGATAAACATCATTGATAAAGGTCCAACAATTCACAAAGGAGATGATGGAGATAAGTGCCCTACCTCTAATTTACATTGCATGGTGGTTAGCTCTTCCCCAAGGCCTTCTATAAGTATGAGTTTGGGTATGAATTCTACCCATAAAATCAGATTTCTGATTGTGGTGGTAGTATGCATTGTTGTCTATTTTTTGAATTGGTACAAAATTTCGGGATAACCCTAAATATGTAGATAATAAAACTTGTAGAGACGGCCAATGGATGAATACACTATATGAAAGGATACATTCAAAACCTTGCATTTACTTTTTCTGATAGGTGTTTTTATAAGAGTTTCCATATGATTGAAGTGAAACAAAGTGATGCAATTAGAGGCATGGACTCGTTAATTCAAAATTTTGCACCACTTGATTACAAACAAAGAACAAACACTTAAAGCCTAGACGATGAATCTATATACATTCTAGGTGATGTGCATAATCCTAAGCCTATTCTCATTTTTGTTATACAGATAATAAGAGGTATATGTGATGGGTGTAGAACTTTTGTAGTGTATCTGAACAAATTGCATGAGGAAGATAATAATTAAAATCTTTCGAGCTATGTAGAAAATATTTTGAAAGAATATTTAGATGTATTTCTAGAATACTTCCATGGTATACCTCCACCTACGCAGATTGACCATGCCATTGACGAGTATCCAATAGAGGAGATGCCCAAGACAACTTTTCAAACATGTTATGACCACTACTAGTTTACAGTTTTACCTTTTGGATTAACAAAAAATCCTACCACATTCATGTGCTTGATGAACAATATTTTCATGATTATCTAGACAAATGTATCTTGGTACTTCTGGTTTATATATTTTTATACTCTAAAGATGATCCTAAGCATGTTGTAAATCTCAAGAAGGCTTTTCAAAACTCTTAGAAAACTTAAATTGTATGGAAATAACAGTAAGTGTTTCTTTGATGAGGATAAACATGTGTATCTAGGAAGAGTCGTATCTAAAGAGGGAATCGATATAGACTAGGATAAACTGGAAATAATAGTTGGTTGGCCAATTCCTAAAATTGTAAGGGATGTTGGAAATTTCTTAGGATTGGCATAATATGAAAGGGCATATATAAAGGATTTCTCTAAGATAGCTAATTCCCTCACATAGTTGACTAAAAAGAATGTAGGATTTGTGTGGAGTTGAGGATAGAGTCCTTAAAAGGGGGAAGAATTGCAATGGGCCTTTCAAATGTGAAATAATTCATTTTGAAGTTTTCGAATTACTTGTGTGGATAATTTTTAGAGTGAATAATTAGGTCATTTTATGCATGTAGGCCAAAATTAGGGATGACAAGTCTTATATTCTCTCTCTAAACTTTATCTGCATCATGTTTTTTGGCTGAAAATTGAACGTGAAGATGAAAGCATTAAGAGAAATATTTTATGAGAGAATGGTAGAGCATGCATAAGAGATTAAAAGTGTCTCTGTGAAAGTTTTGTGAATCATATTTTAAGTACCTCATTTGAGGCTCTACATTTAGCTCACTAGTGACTCGATTTTATTCTCTCTCTAGAATTTCTAAACTTGCAAGGCTTAAAAGTGATACCTAGAGGTAGACATGGACCTAGGTCATCTCTTACACTATTGTGTAGATCAAAGAGTTGCACATTTTCTTATCTCACAAGCTAAGGCTAATTCCTCACTGTTTTTGAGCTATAGGGCTCCAAAAGTTCCATTTTTAGGTACTTTAAAAACAGGAAAAAAGAAAAGAGCGGTCATCTCTATTTCTATTAAAATATGTGATTTTGAAGCACACATGTTGTCATGCACACTTAGGGATGTCTTTGAATATGTCTTTTCATTGGTTCTCTTCTATTTTTCAATAGGTATACCTAAAGAAAGCACTTGACTACTACAAATGCATGCTTTTGCACACGTTTTGTTGAGATATCAAGCTCAACATGTGATGATCTAGTATGACACATGTCAGTTTTTCATTTCTATAACATGTATAGTGGTCATGTCGGTATATGTCAGTGATACTTCATTGAGCTTACTAGATTTCTCTACCGAGAGTGATGGCACATTTGTTTCTTGCTAGCTCACTCATTCGCGGACATTAGGATTTTCTGTTGGGAATGATGGATGGACACTCCAAGAGAATGAGTAGTTGGTGCCGAATCGTGCTTTGTACCAGCCCTTTGATGCTTCAGAGTTGATAAGTAGACCTTTCTATCTTTCCAATGACACCATAAAATGGCCTATGTACTTTGGAAATGATGTATGCAAAGGTTGAATCAAAACACACAACTTTGAACTTCAAGCTTTCAAGTAAAACTTTCTATTTTTGACTAGACACCTGTTGTATCTTTTACTCAGTATGACCAGTACAGTAGGAATTGGAAAACTTCCTTTTAGGGGTATCTAATTAGCTTAGCAAGCTAACTATTCCATGTGATAACACTTAGAAAGATTAACCATGCTTAGAGAAATCAATTTACAAGTAAACCTTTACCCCCGATATTTTAGGACTGTTGGAGACTTCGACCAGTGATCACTTCGACGGACTTTTCTCTGAAATGACTGAATAGAAATCTTTCAAATTTTGATAACATGTAGATGAATTTGAGCTGGTTCCCACAAGCTATAGATCTTCGAATTTGGTGGAGAAATGAGTGAGATATGATCTCCACAAGTTGACAGACTTATAGATACTATAACAGAGAACTCAGAAATGAACAATGTAGATATATGTATTAATGAACACTTGTATACAATGCCATAGGCATGAAGATCATTGCCTAATGGTGTAGATAGGTGTGGGCTAGAGTGTAGGCCTCACACACACTCAGAAGTGATAATGAGAAGCTCGGAAAGTGACTCTTCTACCCGTGACTTTTTCCTAGAGATTTATATAAGAGTTCACTTCAAATTCAAATTTTGAATTCAAATTTTGGCTCTCTCTAAAAGATGATCCTCCATTATAGGAGATATTCCATCAATCAAAGCTAACTTTTCCACGAGTTCTTTTTGGTAGGTGTTTACAAAGATTCCAAGTCAAATGTGACTTTTACAAAAGGATAAAGTGCTAATTAACCACTAGCATTGATTCCTATGCATCTTCATAAATGTATGGACTACAAGCCAAATGTGTAAGCTTGTAAATTGCACCAACAACTCCCCCTCAAGCCAAACATTTTGGCTTGGTCTTCATCTTCAGTTTTCATGTATATCCTGCAATCCAATCATTGATTTGAACCTACAAAGTTTGGTTCCATCCAATGCTTTAGTTAGCAAGTCTACACACTGCATGTTGGTTGATACATACGTTAGTTGAATGTCCTTGCTTAATAACTTCTCTCTCAAATAATGGTAATGGACCTCTATATGCTTGGTCCTGGCATGATAAATAGGATTAGCTGCAAGGTGAAGTGAGGTTGTATTATCTCCAAATATCATTGGTGAGCTAGTATACAAACCCAATTCTGTATACAATAACTTGATCCATATGGCTTCTTGAGTGGAATTTGCCAATCCTCTATACTCTGCCTCTGTAGAAGATAAAGCTACAGTAGGTTGCTTCTTTGAAGACCATGATATTGGTTTATCACCTGCAAATGAAATGTATCCTGAAGTGCTTCTCCTATCATCCTTACATCTTGCCCAATCTGCATCTGAATAGATCTTGATATCCAAGTCTGAAGTGTAAGGAAAATACAAACCATGATGTTGAGTGCCTTTGAGATACTTTAGATTTCTTTTGGCAGCTTCTAAGTGAGGTACCCTTGGCTTGTGCATAAACTGACTTAGCACACTAATTCCATATGCAATATCTATGCTTGTTAATGTAGCATAGTTCAAGCTTCCAACTATACTTTGGTAACCTGTAATATCATCAATTTCATCACCTTCATGGGCACTTAGTTTTAGGTGTACCTCCATTGGAGTACTTGCAACTTTGGCATCCTGCAAATGAAACTTCTTCAACATATCCTGTATGTACTTTTTCTGAGTAATGTAGATTCTAGAGTTAGTATAGACTAACTCAAGTCCAAGAAAATACTTTAGTAGACCAAGATCACTGATCTTGAACTCCTTCATCATTTGGTTCTTGATTTGTCTGATTCCATTGACATCATTATCTGTAAGTATGACATCATCAACATATACACATAGGTATATTACCTCTCAATTACTTCTCATGATGAATAGAGAAGTGTCTGCCTTGCTCATGACAAAACCTTGGTCTTAAAGGTATGTGGTCAACTTGTGATTCCATGCCCTAGGTGCCTGCTTTAATCCATAAAGAGATTTATTCAATTTGCATACATATGTTACCTTGTTTGGATCCTCATAGCCATGAGGTTGTGACATATATACCTCCTCTGAAATCCATCTATTCAAGAAGGCATTTTTTACATCTAATTGATACATGTTCCAATTTTTAGATGTAGCCACACTTACCAACACCCTGATGGTTGGCATCTTGGCTACAGGTGAGAATGTTTCTTCATAGTCAATGCCTTGGGTTTATGCAAAACCCTTTGCCACCAATTTGGCTTTGTACCTGTTTATTGACCCATTAGAATTTTTTTTGAGTTTATAGATCCATCTGGATCTAATTACCTTCATGGACTCTTTCTTTGGTACTAGTTCCCATGTGTCACTTTCTTTGAGGGCTTCTATCTCCTCATCCATAGCTTCTTTCCATTCTATCTGAGTTTATGCTTCTTCATATGATCCTGGTTCTTCAATTGACAAGTCTTTGGCAAGATAAACAGAATGTTTAGTAACAAGAGAGGTATCATACCCATATCTGATAGGTTTTTTGCTCTCCCTTTGTGATCATCTGATTGATTGATTTGAAGATTCAGGTACGTCTTCAAGTTTCTTCATCTTAACATTGCCTTTGGACTTCCATGCCTTGAATTCTTCAAGGTTGATAATGTCTTCATCATCTGAAGTGGTGTCTTCATTCTGAGTAGGTTCCTCCTTAGCAAGACTTGGAAATTCCTCCTCCAAGTCATAGGGTAGTTTAAACTTCCTACATTCATTCTCATACCAAGAATCATTTTCATCAAAGGCAACATCTCTACTAACCATGAATCCCTTATTGCAAGGGTTGTGGAACCTGTACCCTTTCTGATTTAGATCATATCCAATAAAGATACACTTCTCAACCTTAGGGTCTAGCTTACGTCTTATCTGAGAAGGAATGTGTACATATGCTACACATCCAAATATCCTGCAATGGTCAAGTGAGGGTCTCTTCCCATGCCATGCTTCATAGGGAGTCATCCCATCAGGGGACTTAGATGGTAGCTTGTTTATGAGGTAAGTGGCAGTAGAAACACTCTCTGCCCATAGGTAGTTAGGTAATTTCTTTTCATTTAACATTGACCTAGTTGTTTCAACAATCAACCTATTTCTTCTCTCAGCTACCCCATTCTGTTCAGGAGTATACCTTGTGGTGATTTCCCTCTTGGTTCCTCTGTCATGCAAGAATGCTTGAAACTCATTTGAGAAGTACTCACCTCCTCCATCTGACCTTAGCCTCTTTAGATTCTTCCCTGTCTGATTCTCAACGAGTGCAAGATACTTTTTAAAACAGTTGAACACTTCATCTTTGTGCTTCATAAAGTACAATACAGTCCATCTACTATAATCATCAATAAAAGATACATAGTACCTTGATCCTAAGATTGAGGGGTCTTTGATTGGTCCCCATACATCTGTATGGACAAGTTCTAGGTAGTCCTCATGCATGTAGCCTTTCCTTGAGAAGGGTAATCTGTGTGAATTCCGAAACTGAGAAGCACCACATTTATATATCATGTGTTGTTTGGAAACATTGGGTATTCCAATTACACATTGATCCGTGCATATCTGTTTCAAGGTTCTTTCTCCTACATGCCCTAATCTCTTATGCCAAATCTCAAGCTCTGAAAGTGTTTGATCTTTATAATTGTAGAGTGCAATATTCTTTGTATCTTCTAGCTCAAAAGTAAAAAGTCTACCTGATTTTTCTCCTTTTTCTATTCTCTTGAACCCCTGCTTGGGATCCTCCATAAATGCTCCAAATTGGTTGAATCTGACCTGCATACCTTTTTCCACAATCTGTCCAACACTCATCAAGTTTTTTGTAATGGTTGGTACATATAGTACCCTACTCAAAAAGTTCTGATTTCCATCACAAGTCTTAACATTTCCAACTTTAACTACTAAGTGCTTTGTGTCATCACCTGTTTGTACTTGATGCTTACCTTTTGGTTCTTCAAGGTCAGAGAGTAGAGCTACATTGTCAGCCACATGACTTGAGCATCCTGAGTCAATGTAGAAGAGATGGTCATCATTTGTACATGGTTTTCAAGTCATATTCATAATCAGAAGAGAATCATCTTGCTCTTCTGTATAGTTGTTGTAGTCCTTTTTGGATTTGAATCCTCCTTGGTAGTTGCCATTGTAGTTATTGTTGTAGTTGTTGTTGTAGCTGTTGTTGTACCCTTGATGATGGTTGAATCTGCCTCTTGATTGTGAGTATCCACCTCTTTGATATCCTCTTCCTCTCTGATTCTTGTAGTTCGTGAAACACTCATCTATAGTATGATTTGATAAACCACAAATGTTGCATGGTGAGGAGTTATAGGATCTCCCCCTACCTTGCTTACCTCCTTTGCCCCTTCCTCTTGATGATCTACCTCTCCTTCCATAGTTGGCTTGGGACGTAGTGCCTTCATCTTCTCCTTTCTTGTTCTTGTCTTTATCTTTAGACTTACTTTTATCAGTATAGAGGGCAGAAGAGCTATTACCTTTGGATGTGTCTCCATTCTTGTTGATCTTGGCTTCATGAGTAAACAGCCCCATGAGAGTGGTAAGATCTGGAATTTGCATATCCATGTATAGGTCCATGGCAGTGGTGAAGCTTTCCCATTTGTCATCAGCTTTAATCCCATTGATCACTTGCCTTACTATCTGCTCTTCTTCAATCTCTTCACCTATGCTTGTTGACTCATCTGCTACATCTTTAATCTTAGTTACAAACTCTGAAATAGCCTGCTTAGGTTGCTTCCTTAGTGTGGTGAATTCAATCCATAATTGGTTTTTGTTGGTCCTTGTGTTGGAAGAAAAATAGGATGACAAGGTTTCCCAAGTCTCTTGGGATGTCTTACAGTTTCTTATATGTGGCAAAAGAAAATCAAAGATGGAGTTGAGTAAGTAAGACCTTGCTAATGCATCCTTGGCACACCATGTGTTTAGCTTTTCATGTTCTTCCTTTGTTGGTAGTCCTTTGGTTTTGAATGAGGGCAATTCCTCATCTCCTGAAATCTATCCATAAAGACTCCTTCCTTATAGGTATTTCTTCATCCTTAGAGACCATGCCTGATAATTGTTCCTATCCAATTTATCAATAAATGAATGAAAACCATCTCCCATTTTACCTTAACTTGCTCTGATACCACTGTTGGGAATGATGGATGGACACTCCAAGAGAATGAGTAGGTATTGCCAAATCCTTCTTTGTAACAGCCCTTTGATACTTCAGAGTTGATAAGTAGACCTTTCTAGCTTTCCAATGCACCATAAAATGGCCTATGTACTTTTGAAATGATGTATGCAAAGGTTGAATCAAAACAGACAACTTTGAACTTCAACCTTTCAAGAAAAACTTTCTATTTTTTACTAGACACTTGCTGTATCTTTTACTCAGTATGACCAGTATAGTGGGAATTGGAAAAATTCCTTTTAGGCGTATCTAATTAGCTTAGCAAGATAACTATTCCAAGTGATAACACTTAAAAAGATTAGCTATGCTCAGAGAAATCAATTTAGCAAGTAAACCTTTACCCCCGATATTTTAGGATTGTTCCAGACTTCGACTAGTGATCACTTCGACTGACTTTTCTCTCAAATGGCTGAATATAAATCCTTCACATTTTGACAGCACGCAGATGGCCTTGAGCTGGTTCCAACAAGCTATAGATCTTTCAATTTGGTGGAGAAATGAGTGCGATATGATCTCCACAAGTTGACAGACTTATAGATACTATAACAGAGAACTCAGAAATGAACAATGTAGATATATGTATTAATGAACACTTGTATACAATGTCATAGGCATGAAGATCATTGCCTAATGGTGTAGATAGGTGTGGGCTAGAGTGTAGGCCTCACACACACTCAGAATTGATAATGAGAAGCTCGGAAAGTGACTCTTCTACCCGGGCGTTTTTCCTAGAGATTTATATAAGAGTTCACTTCAAATTTGAATTTTGAATTCAAATTTTGGCTCTCTAAAAGATGATCCTCCATTATAGGAGATATTCCATCAATCAAAGCTAACTCTTCCACGAGTTCTTTTTGGTAGGTGTTTACAAAGATTCCAAGTCAAATGTGACTTTTACAAAAGGATAAAGTGGTAATTAACCACTAGCATTGATTCCTATGCATCTTCATATATGTATGGACTACAAGCCAAATGTGTACGCTTGTAAATTGCACCAACATTTTCCACATGTACTTTTCTTTATACATGGCACTTGTTGTATTGTTGTTTTTAGGTCATTCTTGTACATTCCTTTTATGTAGTAGAACAAGAAGAAGAACATCATTCTTCCTTGCCTCAATCTGTGTTTGTGCTTCTCTTTGATTGTGAGTGTGTGTGTGTGTGTGAGGTATCTTCCTTAACTCCTTCCTCCTGACATGGTATTAGAGCTAGTATGGTTGTAGAGAGCTCAAGCAGAAGGCCGACGGTGAACAGTATGTGAGAAGGCATGGAGAAAACGTGATTCATAAATGGCCTTTGATTGCTACAAAAATTGGCATGAAGCTAGAAGGCCTCAAAATATTTTTGAGGGTTACCCCTTTAGGCTCACTTCTTTTTTTCAGGTCGAGGTTTCAGAGCCATCTCAACCTCCATTTCAAGTTTGCAAGGTGCGGCCCATAGAAAAACTAGGTCAGTTTGCAAAACTATAACTTGTGTCCTGTTTGACAACACTCATATAATCTAGATCCAGAATTCAAGTGATTTTGTGTACTGCTAGTACATGAAATCTGTGTTTCCTGAGATCGAACTGCCACATCATAGTTCGACAGTGTTCAAGCAAAAGTGTTGCTTGTAGTGTTTTGTAGTGTTGTGAATTGCTACAAAAATGGCAAACACAGATGGAATGAGTCAACTTATGAGTGATAAGCTGGACAAGAACAACTTCCATGCTTGGAGATTCAGAATGAAGAATTTTCTAATGGGAAAAGCCTAGTAGAAATACATCGAAGGACAGAATGAAAATGCTTTGCACTTACCAGAGAGGAATGGGGATGCAGAACAATTAAGAGTGTACGAGGAATGGAATCAAGGAGCATGAAAGATAATGTATTGGCTATCTATTAGCATACAAGATAGCATGATTAGACACATACAAGATGTCAAGGATCCAAAAGAGGCTTGGAATAGTTTGGTCACTTTGTATGAGACCAATACAAAGGCACAAAAATTGCAACTCAATAACAAGTTGCATACATTGGAGAAAAAGGGCATGTTAGTAAGTGAATACATCTTGAAAATCAAAAGCATATGTGAGTCACTTGCATCTATTGGCATGATTGTAGATGATGATGATAAGGTGGAAGTGTGCCTTCATGGTTTAGGAGTTGCATATAAGCAATTTAGAACGTTCATATAGACCAGAGAAAATATTCTGAATTTTGCTCATTTGGTATCCATGTTGATTATTGAAGAAAAGAATCTTGGTGAGGATTCAAACTCCGAAGGAAAAACTAGTTTTGAGTAGGTATTCTACTCTAGCAAAGGAAGAGGCAGAGGTAGAGGTAGAGCTAGAGGTAAAGGTAGAGGCTTTGGAAGTGGAAGAGGACACAATAACCAAGACAAGGTCAACAACAGAATCATGCAGGAGGAACGGGACAATTTCAAGGCAGATGGAGCCAAAGATGTTGCAAATTTCCAAAGAAATGATTCAAGTAATCACAATAAAGGATGCTAGAATTGTGGTAAACCTCGACACTTTGAACATGATTGCAGGTTGAAGAATCAAAATAATAATAGGCAAGAAAACAATTATGCATCCACAAGTGTAGATGATTCTGAGAAGTTATTCATGGTTCGACATCATATGATGAATACAATGTCTGTTAATATTTCAAAATCAAACGGTAATGTTTCGTATGTTGATCCATGTGGGTGCAAATGCCAAGCCTTCACACTTGGCTAGGCATTGAAAAAGCTATATGCAAACACTTGAAGGACCACATGACCCATTGCTTGTAAAGTTAGATCATTTACTTCTTGTAAAAGATAAATTTTGCCCAAGGGTATACCTTGTTGTGATTTCCCTTTTGATTCCTCTATCCTACAAGAATGCATCAAATTCATTTGAGAAGTACTCACCTCCTCCATCTGACCTTGGCCTTTTTAGGCTTCTTCCTATTTGGTTTTCCACAAGTGCAAGATACTTCTTAAATCAAATGGAAACTTCATCTTTGTGCTTCATAAAATATAAGATGGTCCATCTATTGAAGTCATCAATGAAAGATACATAATACCTTGATCCAAAAATTGAGGGATCCTTACTTAGTCCCCATACATCTGTATGGACAAGCTCCAAGATATCCTCATGCATGTAGCCTTTCTTTGAGAAGGGTAACCTGTGAGATTTTCCAAACTGACAAGCACCACATCTATAGATCATGTGTTGCTTGGATAATTTAGGTATCCCAAGCACACATTGATCTCTACATATTTGCTTTAAGGTTCTCTCACCAATATGCCCTAATCTTTTATTCCAAATCTCAAGCTTTGATAATTTTTTATCTTTTATGCCAACGCTCATTAAGTTCTTGGTAATTGTAGGTACATATAGAACCTTGCTCAACAGATTTTCATTCCCATCAGAGGTTTTAACATTTCCTACCTTGACCAATGAATTCTTGGTGTCATCACCTGTTTGCACTTGGTGCTTTTCGTTAGGTTCCTCAAGGTCACAGAGAAGTGCTACATTGCCTGCCACATGGTTTGAACATCCTGCGTCAATGTAGAAGAGATGGTCATCATTCATACCTTGCTTTGAAGTCATGTTCATAATCAGAAGGGAATCCTCTTGTTCCTCTATGTAATTGTTGTAGTCTTTCCTTGATTTGTAGCCTCCTTGGTGGTTGTTGTAATTGTTGTTGTATCCTTGATGATGGTTGAACCTTCCTCTTGATTGTGTGTAGCCACCTCTTTGGAAACCTCTACCTCTCTGATCCTTGAAGTTCTTGTAACACTCATCTGTGGTGTGATTTGATAAACCACAAATATTAGATGGGGAAGTGTTGAAAGGTCTCCCCCTACCTTGCTTACCTCCTCTACACCTACCTCTTGAGTTCCTACCTCTCCCTGCATAGTTATCTTGAGAAGTAGTATCTTCATCCTCAATCTTTTTTATTTTCCCTTTCTCTTTAGACTTGCCTTTACCATTGTATAGGGCAGAAGAGTTATTAACTCTTGATGGATATCCATTTTTGTTGACCTTGGCTTCATGGTAAAGAGTTGCCCCATGAGTGTGGTAAGATCTGGAATCTGCATGTCCATGTACAAGTCCATGGCAATTCTGAAGCTTTCCCATTTGTCATCTGCCTTGATGCCATTGATTACTTGCCTCACTATCTGCTCCTCTTCAATCTCCTCTCCTATGCTTGCCAATCGGTCAGCCACATCCTTAACTTTAGTCACATACTCTGAAATGCTTTGCTTGGGTTGCTTTTTTTGAGTGGTGAACTCAATCCATAATTGGTTCTTCCTAGCCCTTGTGTTGGAGGAAAAATATGAAGAAAATGTTTCCCAAGTCTCTTGGGATGTCTTATAGTTCCTAATGTGTGGAAGAAGGAAATGAGAAATAGAGTTAAGTAAGTATGAACTTGCTAATGCATCTTTGGCACACCATGAATTGCGTCTTTCATGCTCCTCTCTTGTAGGTTGTTCTTTGCTTCTCAAAATGGGCATCTCCTCATCTCCTAATATGTAATCATAGAGACTCCTTCCTTGCAAGCATGTCTTCATCCTTAAGGACCATGCCTGGTAGTTGTTCCTGTCCAATTTATCAATAAAAGAAGCAAAACCATCTCCCATTTTACCTCAAGTTGCTCTGATACCACTGTTGGGAAAGATGGATGGAAACCTCAAGAAATGAGTTGGTACTGCTAATCTCTACTTTATACCAGACCTATTTCACTTCAAATTTGAGTTTTAGGCCCTCGTAGCTTTCCAATGACACTACATAAGCGCCTATGTACTTTTGAGATGATGAATATAATGATTAAGCCAAAAATAGATAACTTCACAAATCAAAAGTCACAAAAAACTTGCTATTTTGCTTCACACATCTACTGGTTTTAAAGCACAGTACTCCCACCATAGTAGCAATTAGAAAATTTCCTTCTAAGGGGATCTAATAATCTTAAGGTGATAATGATTCCGGGTGAAATCACTTAAAATGGTTGACTATACATAGAGCAATCAATTTAGCAAGTGAAGCATTACCCCCGACTTTTTAGGACCTCTGCAGAAAATTACTAGTGACCACTTCAAGATGCTTTCCTCCCAATTGGCTGAATGAAATGCCTTCAAACTTAGAGAGCATGTAGTAGATTGTGAGCTTGTTCAAGTGAGCTAAAGAAAATTGAAAATGATGGAGCAATGACTGAGATATGAGCAAGACAAGTATACTATTCTGAGTGACAATGGTAGAGATGAACAACAGAAATGATAAATGATAAGATGTATTATATAACAATGTTGTACATGATCATTGGAATGAAGAATAATTCCCAATGATAGTGAGAAGTGTAGGCTATAGTTTCAGCCACACAATCTCTATAATTTGATCCACTAAAGGCTCTAGAATTGGAGAGGTACCTACGAGATTTTAGAACCATCTTTTATAGATGCTTTGCCTCCAAGTTTGAATTCAAATTCAAACTTAATGTTTCCTAAAGTTTCTCCTCTAAGTTAGGAGATATTCCACCAAAGATAATTCGTAGCTTCATCTCTCCAAACTCCACGAGTTTTTAGGCTCTACAAGATTCTTCCAAGTCATTAAGACTTTAGAAAAGTTAAATGTAAAAAAAAACATAAGCAATGGTTCATGTGAATCTTCAAGTGTTGCACATAATTTCTTCCAATGCCTAGCCAAGTCTGAAATCTTGGCATTTGCACCAACACGAAGGACATAAGGAGGAGAGCTCACACACACTCTCACAATCAAAGAGAAGTAGAAACATACACATTGAGGCAAGGAAGAATGATCTTCTTCTTCTTCTTCTTTTATTACATAAAATGAATGTACAAGAACAACCTAAAAATAATAATACAACAAGTGCCATATATAAAGAAAAGTACATGGGTAAAATCCTAATGTCCACAAATGAGTGAGATGGAAGGAAACAAATGTGCCATCACTCTCGGTAGATAAATCTAGTATGCTCAATGATGTATCCGTGGCATATACCGTCGTGACCACTATACATGTTAGAGAAATGAAAAACTGATACATGTCATCCTGGATCATCACATGTTGATCTTGATATCTCAACACTCCCCCTCAAGCTCAATGTCATATCCTCTAATCCAAGCATCTTTCGAAACTTCTTCAGCTTCTCTACTCCAAGTGCTTTAATGAAAATATCAGCAATGTGCTCATCTATTCTCACATAGACAAGATCAATATCACATGCTAGTACCTTCTGTCTCATGAAGTGATGATGTACCTCAATATGCTTTGTTCGAGCATGGAAAATAGGATTCCGTGCTAACTCTATGCTACTAATATTATCACAATAGATGGTGATAGGCTTTTGCACTTCCACACCTAAATCGGCAAGTAGAATCTCTAGCCATGATGCCTCACATGCTGCCATTACAACACCTCTATACTCAGCCTCTGTACTCAACGAAGAAACAGTGTGTTGCTTTGTATTGCTCCATGTAATATTTGCATTCCTAAGTGAGAATAGAAAATCACTAATAGATCTTGTATTTGGAATGCTACCAGCCTAACCTGCATCGGTGTATCCATGAACCTAGAAATCTACAATAGCTTTATATGACAATCCATAATCCAAAGTAGCACTCACATAACATAGAGTGTGCCTCAAAGCATCCAAATGTGGCTTCTTGGGAACCTGCACAAATTGACTTTCAAGTCGAACATTGTAGCTTAGATCAAGCCTTGTAATTGTGAGATATATCAAGTTTCCCACAATTTCTTGTACATAGTAGCATTTTCCAATGCTTCACGTGATGTAGTATCCAACTTCAAATTCTGATATAATGGCATAGAAATTCGCTTACAATCAGCCATACCATACTTTTGCAGGATATTCAAGGTATATTGCCTTTGTGACATCCATATACCTATTTTTATATGTATAAACTCAATGCCCAAGAAGTAATGCAGCACACCAAGTCCTTTCATGTCAAATTCTTACATAAGCAGTTGCTTTACCTCTTTAATGCTTGCTTCATTGTCACCTCCTATAATCAATTCATCAATATTAATAGCCACAATTGTGATGCCATCATCACCTTTCCTTGCATATAATGAATGATCTGCATCACACATAGAAAACCCAATGGTGGTTAAGTAATCAGCAATCCTTGCATGCCATGCGCGAGGAGCTTGCTTAAGTCCATACAAAGCCTTTTACAACCAGCAAACATATTGTGGGTGCTTTGAATCTTCATATTGGTCCATATATACTTCTTCCTGTAACTCACCATGGAGCAAAGCATTCTTCACATCCATCTGATGTAAAGTCCATCCTTTTGTTGTAGCTAGTGCAACAAGCATTCTAACAGTAGAAATTTTAGCTATAGGGTTGAACCTTTCCTCATAATCAATGCCATATGTTTTTGCATATCCTTTTGCTACCAATCGTGCTTTGTTCCTGCTTATGCTACCATCAGCATTGTGCTTTACTTTGTAAACACACTTGCAGCCTATGGGTTTCTCTCCTTGTGGCAATGGAACCAGTTTCCATGTTTCGTTTCCATAAGGTGAAGCCATCTCCTCATCCATAGCTTTTTCCAAATCTGCATTTGCAATTGCATGTCCAAGAGAAGAAGGTTCAGTATCTTGTACTACCTTGATCATGTAGGTACAATGACGAGCCATATAATTGTCATACGTCAATCGTTGCACTGAATCCTGCATCCCTCAAGATCTTCTTGGTCTTGGGTTGCTTCTCCTTGTATCATCTGCATGTGTGTTTCTTACTCCTAGAGTCTTCACAGAGGGCAATCCAAGTTCCTCATCAAGACTCTTTTCTAAACCACTCGAATCTCCATCAATGTCTTCAAAACTTGCACATATTTTACCAGCAGAAAGCTTTTCTTTACCTTTCTTGGATGTATTTGATGAATTTGTTGGATTGAAATTTCCATGCAATCTTCCACTCCATGGATTTGAGTTGGAACTATTGCTTCATGATGCATCTGGTCCACTCAAAACTTGAGATTCTGCACTTGCTTTTTCAGCATTATTTTCTTTGTCATTTGGTTTAAGATTCAGTCCATCTTTGGCATTTGCATAGAAGCTTGACATTTCATCGAATACCACATCTCTGCTTACCTTCGCTTGTCGTGTGAGTGGATTATAAAATTTATAACCCCTTTGCTCAAGGGAGCACCCAATGAAGATACAATTTTTTGCTTTTGGATCAAACTTTGTCCCCAACTCATCTGGAACATGTACATATGCAATACAACCAAATACTTTCATATGTGATAAATTTATCTTTTTACCTATAAATTTCTCTTTAGGTGTAACTTGATGTACAGTAGCAGTCAGAGTTGTGTTCATGATGTATACAGTAGAATGCACAACTTCTACCCAATAACAATGAGGCATATTCTTCTCACCCATCAAAGCTCTTGCTATTTCTGCAATATGTCTATTTTTGCATTCAGCAACACCATTCTATTGTGGTGTGTATCTCCATGAAAACTGACATCGAATTCCATGATTTTTAAGAAAGTTGTTGCACTCATTTGACATGTATTCACCTCCTTCATCAGACCTTAACATTCGAATATACTTTTTTGTCTTCTTTTCTATCATGGCCTTAAAATTCTGGAAGTGAGTGAACACCTCACTCTTCTCTTTCATGAAATATACCCATACTTTCTGTATATGGTCATCAATGAAAGTAAAAAAAAATCTACAATCATCCATAGATGTGTTCTTTGTAGGACCCCAAACATCTGTTTGTCCTATTTCTAGTACATTCTCACTAACATGCTTGTCATGCAAAAATGATGCTCTTGACTATTTACCAAATTGACATTTTACTAATACCTTTTGAACTTTTGCAACTTTGAAATTTGGTAGTCCATTGACAATCTCTTTTGATTGCATCATTTTCAGCCTTTGCAAGTTTGCATGTCCAATTCGTTTGTGCTAGATCTCTACATGAGCAATAAGTCCTGCACCTTTTCCAAACATGGTTGCATCCATTTCAAGAATTTTCACATTTAATGTGAACATCCTACCCACTTTGTTTCCTTTGGCAATCAATCTTCCATCCTATTTGTACTTTTCTATATATAGCCCATCAGCATTGAACCTGACTTGTAATACGTGGTCAACCATTTGTCCAACATAAGCCAAATTCTTTGTTATATTTTGAACATGCAGAACATCAACAAGATATTTTACCTTTCCATCCTCCATAGACAATGCTATGTTTCCTGTATGCTTGATTGGGTGTGATGTGTCATCACCTGTTTCAACATATCCAAGAACTAGTAAATTTTGCAAAGTACTAAACCATTCTGCATGACTGTTCATGTGGTTTGAAGCACCTAAATCAACATGCCAAACATTATTATGTTTTATGAAACATTAGCAGACGTCGTATTCATCATGTGATGTCGAACCGTGAACAACTTCTCAGAATCATTTGGACTTGTGGATGCATAGTTGTTTTGCTGACTTTTGTTATTTTGATTCTTCAACCTAGAATCACGTTCAAAGTGTCGAGGTTTACCACAATTTCAGCATCCTTTATTGTAATTAGCTGAATCATTTATTTGGAAATTTATGCGGCCTCTTTGGCTCCCCCTGCATCAAAACTGTACTCTACCTCCTCCATGATTTTATTGTTGACCTTGGTCTTGGTTACTTTGTCCTCTTCCACTTCCAAAGTCTCTACCTCTGCCTCTTCCTTTGCTAGAGCATAATACCTGCTCATATCTAGGTTTTCCTTGGGAGTTCAAGTCCTCACCAAGATTTGTTTCTTCAATAATCAACATGGACACCAGATCAACAAAATTTGGAATATTTTTCCTTATCTGAATAGATGTTGTAAAATTCTTATATGGAGCTCCTAAACCACGAAGGCATACTTCCATCTTATCATCATCATCTATATTCACGCCAATAGATGCAAGTGACTCACATATGCTTTTGATTTTCAGGGTGTAGTCACTTACTGCCATGCTTATTGTGATAGCGCGGTGATGGTTTGGAGGTCAAGGACTCATCAAGAAGCTATTTTGGAAAGATATTATATTGCCTGACTCAAATCTATAATACAAGAACTTCTCCTTGTTTGAGCCATATCTTGTCTATGCTTCTGCATCGAATTTTCTCTTAACTTGTGCAAGTTTTGTTTTTCTCTATTTTGATATTCTTGAGTGATGAGAAGAAATTGAGCTTGTCTTGTGATAAGGGAAATGCTACAAGTCTTATCGTAGGAGAATCAATACTTCATAACGATAGAAGGTTTGATACAAAAGATCCATGAGCAAGCAAAGCTTATTCACAAGCTTCCTAGAGAATTATGAAAATAATGAGGCACAAAGTAACAAGAAGGCACAATGTGGAGCTGAATGATGAAGTGGATGAATGTGCACGAACATCTAGTGTGCCTACAGCAAGACAAAAAAAAAACTTATGAAGATATGGAGGCAGGTAAGTTTGCTCTCAACCAAGTCTTCAAGAAGGAAAAAATGAATGCTTTTGATGGTGAGAAGAAGAGTGGTGAATATTTAGAGGCATGTATTGAAGAGCTAGAAGATTTTTTCAATCTTTGATAATTTAGTGAGGAGTACAATGCAAAGTTTGGCATCCTAAACCTATGTGGCATCACAAAGCTATGGTGGAAGTCCTATGTGTAGACTCTTGAAGTCCTATATGTAGACTCTAGAAGTCCTATATGTAGACTCCGATATGTTCTAGTCCGATTCTATGGAGGAAATTTGAGAGCAAGCAAAAACATAATACTGCTCTCCACACTACCATATGGAGAAGAAGATTGAATTTTACAATTTCTGACAACACAAGAGTGACAAGCACTATTTTTTTGTTGATGGGTACAATGAAGAGTTCCTATATCTTCACAAACTTGCATTGGAGGTTACTGGTGATGCCCTGAAGGGCAAGTAGATTGAAGGGCTTTGTGAGGAGATGTGCTATCAAGTGAAGGGATCTAGATGTGTTGATTTCTTGGATTTTGTTGTGATGGTTGAGAATTTTGAGAAGATGGAATTTGTAGAAGGCAAATAGAACTAGATTCATTGCGATAGGACATAGGCCATAGAGACCTGCTACAACAAACATGAATAAATCAAAGAAAATGTCATCTTCTAATAATCAAGGTAAGAATCTTCTTCAGGTGGAAAATCAAAGGAGGCATCAACCTATCCATTGGTAGCAAGATCCTAATTTTGTTGAGTAAGAAAAATGACTCGATTTGTGTTTTGGTTATGGGGAGTAAGGACATCGGGCATATGAATGCCCAAACAAGGCAATCTTTTGGACTGCATAATTGAAGGTGATAAACATCATTGATAAAGGTCCAACAATTCACAAAGGAGATGATGGAGATAAGTGCCCTAGCTCTAATTTACATTGCATGGTGGTTAGCTCTTCCCCAAGGGCTTCTATAAGTATGATTTTGGGTATGAATTCTACCCATAAAATCAGATTTCTGATTGTGGTGGTCGTATGCATTGTTGTCTATTTTTTAAATTGGTACAAAATTTTGGGATAACCCTAAATATGTAGATAATAAAACTTGTAGAGACAGCCAATGGATGAATACACTCTATGAAAGGATACATTCAAAATCTTGCATTTACTTTTTCTGATAGGTGTTTTTATAAGAGTTTCCATATGATTGAAGTGAAACAAAGTGATGCAATTAGAGGCATGGACTCGTTAATTCAAAATTTTGCACCACTTGATTACAAACAAAGAACAAACACTTAAAGCCTAGACGATGAATCTATATACATTCTAGGTGATGTGCATAATCCTAAGCCTATTCTCATTTTTGTTATACAGATAATAAGAGGTATATGTGATGGGTGTAGAACTTTTGTAGTGTATCTGAACAAATTGCATGAGGAAGATAATAATTAAAATCTTTGTATTTCTAGAAGACTTCCATGGTATACCTCCACCTACGCAGATTGACCATGCCATTGACGAGTATCCAATAGAGGAGATGCCCAAGACAACTTTTCAAACATGTTATGACCACTACTAGTTTACAGTTTTACCTTTTGGATAAACAAAATCTCCTACCACATTCATGTGCTTGATGAACAATATTTTCATGATTATCTAGACAAATGTATCTTGGTACTTCTGGTTTATATATTTTTATACTCTAAAGATGATCCTAAGCATGTTGTAAATCTCAAGAAGGCTTTTCAAACTCTTAAAAAACTTAAATTGTATGGAAATAACAGTAAGTGTTTCTTTGATGAGGATAAACATGTGTATCTAGGAAGAGTCATATCTAAAGAGTGAATCGATATAGACTAGGATAAACTGGAAATAATAGTTGGTTGGCCAATTCCTAAAATTGTAAGGGATGTTGGAAGTTTCTTAGGATTAGCATAATATGAAAGGGCATATATAAAGGATTTCTCTAAGATAGCTAATTCCCTCACATAGTTGACTAAAAAGAATGTAGGATTTGTGTGGAGTTGAGGATAGAGTCCTTAAAAGGGGGAAGAATTGCAATGGGCCTTTCAAATGTGAAATAATTCATTTTGAAGTTTTCGAACTACTTGTGTGGATAATGTTTAGAGTGAATAATTAGGTCATTTTATGCATGTAGGCAAAAATTAGGGATGACAAGTCTTATATTCTCTCTCTAAACTTTATCTGCATCATGTTTTTTGGCTGAAAATTGAACGTGAAGATGAAAGCATTAAGAGAAATATTTTATGAGAGAATGGTAGAGCATGCATAAGAGATTAAAAGTGTCTCTGTGAAAGTTTTGTGAATCATATTTTAAGTACCTCGTTTGAGGCTCTACATTTAGCTCACTAGTGACTCGATTTTATTCTCTCTCTAGAATTTCTAAACTTGGAAGGCTTAAAAGTGATACCTAGAGGTAGACGTGGACCTAGGTCATCTCTTACACTATTGTGTAGATCAAAGAGTTGCACATTTTCTTATCTCACAAGCTAAGGCTAATTCCTCACTGTTTTTGAGCTATAGGGCTCCAAAAGTTCCATTTTTAGGTACTTTAAGAAAAGGAAAAAAGAAAAGAGCGGTCATCTCTATTTCTATTAAAATATGTGATTTTGAAGCACACATGTTGGCATGCACACTTAGGGATGTCTTTGAATATGTCTTTGAATATGTCTTTGAATATGTCTTTTCATTGCTTCTCTTCTATTTTGCAATAGGTATACCTAAAGAAAGCACTTGACTACTACAAATGCATGCTTTTGCACACATTTTGTTGAGATATCAAGCTCAACATGTGATGATCTAGTATGACACATGTCAGTTTTTCATTCCTATAACATGTATAGTGGTCATGCCGGTATATGTCAGGGATACTTCATTGAGCTTACTAGATTTATCTACCGAGAGTGATGGCACATTTGTTTCTTGCTAGCTCACTCATTCGCGGACATTAGGATTTTCTGTTGGGAATGATGGATGGACACTCCAAGAGAATGAGTAGGTGGTGCCGAATCCTGCTTTGTACCAGCCCTTTGATGCTTCAGAGTTGATAAGTAGACCTTTCTATCTTTCCAATGACACCATAAAATGGTCTATGTACTTTGGAAATGATGTATGCAAAGGTTGAATCAAAACACAACTTTGAACTTCAAGCTTTCAAGTAAAACTTTCTATTTTTGACTAGACACCTGTTGTATCTTTTACTCAGTATGACCAGTACAATAGGAATTGGAAAACTTCCTTTTAGGAGTATCTAATTAGCTTAGCAAGGTAACTATTCCAAGTGATAACACTTAAAAATATTAACTATGCTTAGAGAAATCAATTTACAAGTAAACCTTTACCCCCGATATTTTAGGACTGTTGGAGACTTCGACCAGTGATCACTTCGACGGACTTTTCTCTGAAATGACTGAATAGAAATCTTTCAAATTTTGACAACATGTAGATGAATTTGAGCTGGTTCCAAGAAGCTATAGATCTTTGAATTTGGTGGACAAATGAGTGAGATATGATCTCCACAAGTTGACAAACTTATAGATACTATAACAGAGAACTCAGAAATAAACAATGTAGATATATGTATTAATGAACACTTGTATACAATGCCATAGGCATGAAGATCATTCCCTAATGGTGTAGATAGGTGTGGGCTAGAGTGTAGGCCTCACACACACTCAGAAGTTATAATGAGAAGCTCGAAAAGTGACTCTTCTACCCGTGACTTTTTCCTAGAGATTTATATAGGAGTTCACTTCAAATTCAAATTTTGGCTCTCTCTAAAAGATGATCCTCCACTATAGGAGATATTCCATCAATCAAAGCTAACTTTTCCACGAGTTCTTTTTGGTAGGTGTTTACAAAGATTCCAAGTCAAATGTGACTTTTACAAAAGGATAAAGTGCTAATTAACCACTAGCATTGATTCCTATGCATCTTCATAAATATGGACTACAAGCCAAATGTGTAGGCTTGTAAATTGCACCAACAACTCCCCCTCAAGCCAAACATTTTGGCTTGGTCTTCATCTTCAGTCTTCATGTATATCCTACAATCCAATCATTGATTTGAACCTGCAAAGTTTGGTTCCATCCAATGCTTTAGTTAACAAGTCTACACACTGCATGTTGGTTGATACATACGTTAGTTGAATGTCCTTGCTTAATAACTTCTCTCTCAAAGAATGGTAACGGACCTCTATATGCTTGGTCCTGGCATGATAAATAGGATTAGCTGCAAGGTGAAGTGAGGTTGTATTATCTCCAAATATCATTGGTGAGCTAGTATACAAACCCAATTCTGTATACAATAACTTGATCCATATGGCTTCTTGAGTGGAATTTGCCAATCCTCTATACTCTGCCTCTATAGAAGATAAAGCTACAGTAGGTTGCTTCTTTGAAGACCATGATATTGGTTTATCACCTGGAAATGAAATGTATCCTGAAGTGCTTCTCCTATCATCCTTACATCTTGCCCAATCTACATCTGAATAGATCTTGATATCCAAGTCTGAAGTGTAAGGAAAATACAAACCATGATGTTGAGTGCCTTTGAGATACTTTAGATTTCTTTTGGCGGCTTTTAAGTGAGGTACCCTTGGCTTGTGCATAAACTGACTTAGCACACTAATTCCATATGCAATATCTATGCTTGTTAATGTAGCATAGTTCAAGCTTCCAACTATACTTTGGTAACCTATAATATCATCAATTTCATCACCTTCATGGGCACTTAGTTTCAGGTTTACCTCCATTGGAGTACTTGAAACTTTGGCATCCTGCAAATGAAACTTCTTCAACATATCCTGTATGTACTTTTTCTGAGTAATGTAGATTCCAGAGTTAGTATAGACTAACTCAAGTCCAAGAAAATACTTTAGTAGACCAAGATCACTGATCTTGAACTCCTTCATCATTTGGTTCTTGATTTGTCTGATTCCATTGACATCATTATCTGTAAGTATGACATCATCAACATATACACATAGGTATATTACCTCTCAATTACTTCTCTTGATGAATAGAGAAGTGTCTGCCTTGCTCATGACAAAACCTTGGTCTTGAAGGTATGTGGTCAACTTGTGATTCCATGCCCTAGGTGCTTGCTTTAATCCATAAAGAGATTTATTCAATTTGCATACATATGTTACCTTTTTTGGATCCTCATAGCCATGAGGTTGTGACATATATACCTCCTCTGAAATCCATCCATTCAAGAAGGCATTTTTTACATCATATTGATACATGTTCCAATTTTTAGATGTAGCCACACTCACCAACACCCTGATGGTTGGCATCTTGGCTACAGGTGAGAATGTTTCTTCATAGTCAATGCCTTGGGTTTATGCAAAACCCTTGGCCACCAATTTGGCTTTGTACCTGTTTATTGACCCATTAAAATTTTTTTTGAGTTTATAGATCCATCTGGATCTAATTACCTTCATGGACTCTTTCTTTGGTACTAGTTCCCATGTGTCACTTTCTTTGAGGGCTTCAATCTCCTCATCCATAGCTTCTTTCCATTCTATCTGAGTTTATGCTTCTTCATATGATCCTGGTTCTTCAATTGACAAGTCTTTGGCAAGATAAACAGAATGTTTAGTAACAAGAGAGGTATCATACCCATATCTGATAGGTTTTTTGCTCTCCCTTTGTGATCATCTGATTGATTGATTTGAAGATTCAGGTATGTCTTCAAGTTTCTTCATCTTAACGTTGCCTTTGGACTTCCATGCCTTGAATTCTTCAAGGTTGATAATGTCTTCATCATCTGAAGTGGTGTCTTCATTCTGAGTAGGTTCCTCCTTAGCAAGACTTGGAAATTCCTCCTCCAAGTCATAGGGTAGTTTAAACTTCCTACATTCATTCTCATACCAAGAATCATTTTCATCAATGACAACATCTCTACTAACCATGAATCCCTTATTGCAAGGGTTGTAGAACCTGTACCCTTTCTGATTTAGATCATATCCAATAAAGATACACTTCTCAACCTTAGGGTCTAGCTTACGTCTTATCTGAGAAGGAATGTGTACATATGCTACACATCCAAATATCCTGCAATGGTCAAGTGAGGGTCTCTTCCCATGCCATGCTTCATAGGGAGTCATCCCATCAGGGGACTTAGATGGTAGCTTGTTTATGAGGTAAGTGGCAGTAGAAACACTCTCTGCCCATAAGTAGTTAGGTAATTTCTTTTCGTTTAACATTGACCTAGTTGTTTCAACAATCAACCTATTTCTTCTCTCAGCTACCCCATTCTGTTCAGGAGTATACCTTGTGGTGATTTCCCTCTTGGTTCCTCTATCCTGCAAGAATGCTTCAAACTCATTTGAGAAGTACTCACCTCCTCCATCTGACCTTAGCCTCTTTAGATTCTTCCCTGTCTGATTCTCAACGAGTGCAAGATACTTTTTAAAACAGTTGAACACTTCATCTTTGTGCTTCATAAAGTACAATACAGTCCATCTGCTATAATCATCAATAAAAGATACATAGTACCTTGATCCTAAGATTGAGGGGTCTTTGATTGGTCCCCATACATCTGTATGGACAAGTTCTAGGTAGTCCTCATGCATGTAGCCTTTCCTTGAGAAGGGTAATATGTGTGAATTTCGAAACTAAGAAGCACCACATTTATATATCATGTGTTGTTTGGAAACATTGGGTATTCCAATTACACATTGATCCATGCATATCTGTTTCAAGGTTCTTTCTCCTACATGCCCTAATCTCATATGCCAAATCTCAAGCTCTGAAAGTGTTTGATCTTTATAATTGTAGAGTGCAATATTCTTT
The DNA here is from genome assembly GCA_020310875.1 of Ceratopteris richardii. Classification (NCBI taxonomy): domain Eukaryota; kingdom Viridiplantae; phylum Streptophyta; class Polypodiopsida; order Polypodiales; family Pteridaceae; genus Ceratopteris; species Ceratopteris richardii. Next base: position 96,742,769 of record CM035431.1, read on the forward strand.
GTATCTTCTAGCTCAAAAGTAAAAAGTCTACCTGATTTTTCTCCTTTTGCTATTCTCTTGAACCCCTGCTTGGGATCCTCCACAAATGCTCCAAATTGGTTGAATCTGACCTGCAAACCTTTTTCCACAATCTGTCCAACACTCATCAAGTTTTTTGTAATGGTTGGTACATATAGTACCCTACTCAACAAGTTCTGATTTCCATCACAAGTCTTAACATTTCCAACTTTAACTACTAAGTGCTTTGTGTCATCACCTGTTTGTACTTGATGCTTACCTTTTGGTTCTTCAAGGTCAGAGAGTAGAGCTACATTGTCAGCCACATGATTTGAGCATCCTGAGTCAATGTAGAAGAGATGGTCATCATTTGTACATGGTTTTCAAGTCATATTCATAATCAAAAGAGAATCATCTTGCTCTTATGTATAGTTGTTGTAGTCCTTTTTGGATTTGAATCCTCCTTGGTAGTTGCCATTGTAGTTATTGTTGTAGTTGTTGTTGTAGCTGTTGTTGTACCCTTGATGATGGTTGAATCTGCCTCTTGATTGTGAGTATCCACCTCTTTGATATCCTCTTCCTCTCTGATTCTTGTAGTTCGTGAAACACTCATCTGTAGTATGATTTGATAAACCACAAATGTTGCATGGTGAGGAGTTATAGGATCTCCCCCTACCTTGCTTACCTCCTTTGCCCCTTCCTCTTGATGATCTACCTCTCCTTGCATAGTTGGCTTGGGAGGTAGTGCCTTCATCTTCTCCTTTCTTGTTCTTGCCTTTATCTTTAGACTTACTTTTATCAGTATAGAGGGCAGAAGAGCTATTACCTTTGGATGTGTCTCCATTCTTGTTGATCTTGGCTTCATGAGTAAACAATAGCCCCATGAGAGTGGTAAGATCTGGAATTTGCATATCCATGTATAGGTCCTTGGCAGTGGTGAAGCTTTCCCATTTGTCATCAGCTTTAATCCCATTGATCACTTGCCTTACTATCTGCTCTTCTTCAATCTCTTCACCTATGCTTGTTGACTCATCTGCTACATCTTTAATCTTAGTTACAAACTCTAAAATAGCCTGCTTAGGTTGTTTCCTTAGTGTGGTGAATTCAATCCATAATTGGTTTTTTTTGGCCCTTGTGTTGGAAGAAAAATAGGGTGACAAGGTTTCCCAAGTCTCTTGGGATGTCTTACAGTTTCTTATATGTGGCAAAAGAAAATCAAAGATGGAGTTGAGTAAGTAAGACCCTGCTAATGCATCCTTGGCACACCATGTGTTTAGCTTTTCATGTTCTTCCTTTGTTGGTAGTCCTTTGGTTTTGAATGAGGGCAATTCCTCATCTCCTGAGATCTATCCATAAAGACTCCTTCCTTATAGGTATTTCTTCATCCTTAGAGACCATGCCTGATAATTGTTCCTATCCAATTTATCAATAAATGAAGGAAAACCATCTCCCATTTTACCTTAACTTGCTCTGATACCACTGTTGGGAATGATGGATGGACACTCCAAGAGAATGAGTAGGTACTGCCAAATCCTTCTTTGTAACAGCCCTTTGATACATCAGAGTTGATAAGTAGACCTTTCTAGCTTTCCAATGACACCATAAAATGGCCTATGTACTTTTGAAATGATATATGCAAAGGTTGAATCAAAACAGACAACTTTGAACTTCAACCTTTCAAGAAAAACTTTCTATTTTTTACTAGACACCTGCTGTATCTTTTACTCAGTATGACCAGTATAGTGGGAATTGGAAAAATTCCTTTTAGGCGTATCTAATTAGCTTAGCAAGATAACTATTCCAAGTGATAACACTTAAAAAGATTAGCTATGCTGAGAGAAATCAATTTAGCAAGTAAACCTTTACCCCCGATATTTTAGGATTGTTCCAGACTTCGACTAGTGATCACTTCGACGGACATTTCTCTCAAATGGCTGAATATAAATCCTTCACATTTTGACAGCACAAAGACGGCCTTGAGCTGGTTCCAACAAGCTATAGATCTTTCAATTTGGTCGAGAAATGAGTGAGATATGATCTCCACAAGTTGACAGACTTATAGAAAGAGAGAACTCAGAAATGAACAATGTAGATATATGTATTAATGAACACTTGTATACAATGCCATAGGCATGAAGATCATTGCCTAATGGTGTAGATAGGTGTGGGCTAGAGTGTAGGCCTCACACACACTCACAATTGATAATGAGAAGCTCGGAAAGTGACTCTTCTACCCGCGCGTTTTTCTTAGAGATTTATATAAGAGTTCACTTCAAATTTGAATTTTGAATTCAAATTTTGGCTCTCTAAAAGATGATCCTCCATTATAGGAGCTATTCCATCAATCAAAGCTAACTCTTCCACGAGTTCTTTTTGGTAGGTGTTTACAAAGATTCCAAGTCAAATGTGACTTTTACAAAAGGATAAAGTGGTAATTAACCACTAGCATTGATTCCTATGCATCTTCATATATGTATGGACTACAAGCCAAATGTGTACGCTTGTAAATTGCACCAACATTTTCCACATGTACTTTTCTTTATACATGGCACTTGTTGTATTGTTGTTTTTAGGTCATTCTTGTACATTCCTTTTATGTAGTAGAACAAGAAGAAGAACATCATTCTTCCTTGCCTCAATCTGTGTTTGTGCTTCTCTTTGATTGTGAGTGTGTGTGTGTGTGTGAGGTATCTTCCTTAACTCCTTCCTCTTGACATGGTATTAGAGCTAGTATGGTTGTAGAGAGCTCAAGGAGAAGGCCGACGGTGAAGAGTATGTGAGAAGGCATGGAGAAAACGTGATTCATAAATGGCCTTTGATTGCTACAAAAATTGGCGTGAAGCTAGAAGGCCTCAAAATATTTTTGAGGGTTACCCCTTTAGGCTCACTTCTTTTTGTCAGGTCGAGGTTTCAGAGCCATCTCGACCTCAATTTCAAGTTTGCAAGGTGCGGCCCATAGAAAAACTAGGTCAGTTTGCAAAACTATAACTTGTGTCCTGTTTGACAACACTCATATAATCCAGATCCAGAATTCAAGTGATTTTGTGTACTGCTGGTACACAAAATCTGTGTTTCCTGAGATCGAACTGCCACATCATAGTTCGATAGTGTTCAAGCAAAAGTGTTGCTTGTAGTGTTTTGTAGTGTTGTGAATTGCTACAAAAATGGCAAACACAGATGGAATGAGTCAACTTATGAGTGATAAGCTGGACAAGAACAACTTCCATGCTTGGAGATTCAGAATGAAGAATTTGCTAATGGGAAAAGCCTAGTAGAAATACATCGAAGGACAGAATGAAAATGCTTTGCACTTCCCAGAGAGGAATGGGGATGCAGAACAATTAACAGTGTACGAGGAATGGAATCAAGGAGCATGAAAGATAATGTATTGGCTATCTATTAGCATACAAGATAGCATGATTAGACACATACAAGATGTCAAGGATCCAAAAGAGGCTTGGAATAGTTTGGTCACTTTGTATGAGACCAATCCAAAGGTACAAAAATTGCAACTCAATAACGAGTTGCATACATTGGAGAAAAAGGGCATGTTAATAAGTGAATACACCTTGAAAATCAAAAGCATATGTGAGTCACTTGCATCTATTGGCATGATTGTAGATGATGATGATAAGGTGGAAGTGTGCCTTCATGGTTTAGGAGTTGCATATAAGCAATTTAGAACGTTCATATAGACTAGAGAAAATATTCTGAATTTTGCTGATTTGGTATCCATGTTGAATATTGAAGAAAAGAATCTTGGTGAGGATTCAAACTCCGAAGGAAAAACCAGTTTTGAGTAGGTATTCTACTCTAGCAAAGGAAGAGGCAGAGGTAGAGGTAGAGCTAGAGGTAAAGGTAGAGGCTTTGGAAGTGGAAGAGGACACAATAACCAAGACAAGGTCAACAACAGAATCATGCAGGAGGAACAGGACAATTTCAAGGCAGATGGAGCCAAAGATGTCGCAAATTTCCAAAGAAATGATTCAAGTAATCACAATAAAGGATGCTAGAATTGTGGTAAACCTCGACACTTTGAACATGATTGCAGGTTGAAGAATCAAAATAATAATAGGCAAGAAAACAATTATGCATCCACAAGTGTAGATGATTCTCAGAAGTTATTCATGGTTCGACATCATATGATGAATACAATGTCTGTTAATATTTCAAAATCAAACGGTAATGTTTCGTATGTTGATCCATGTGGGTGCAAATGCCAAGCCTTCACACTTGGTTAGGCATTGAAAAAGCTATATGCAAACACTTGAAGGACCACATGACCCATTGCTTGTAAAGTTAGATCATTTACTTCTTGTAAAAGATAAATTTTGCCCAAGGGTATACCTTGTTGTGATTTCCCTTTTGATTCCTCTATCCTACAAGAATGCATCAAATTCATTTGAGAATTACTCACCTCCTCCATCTGACCTTGGCCTTTTTAGGCTTCTTCCTGTTTGGTTTTCCACAAGTGCAAGATACTTCTTAAATCAAATGGAAACTTCATCTTTGTGCTTCATAAAATATAAGATGGTCCATCTATTGAAGTCATCAATGAAAGATACATAATACCTTGATCCAAAAATTGAGGGATCCTTACTTAGTCCCCATACATCTGTATGGACAAGCTTCAAGAAATCCTCATGCATGTAGCCTTTCTTTGAGAAGGGTAACCTGTGAGATTTTCCAAACTGACAAGCACCACATCTATAGATCATGTGTTGCTTGGATAATTTAGGTATCCCAAGCACACATTGATCTCTACATATTTGCTTTAAGGTTCTCTCACCAATATGCCCTAATCTTTTATGCCAAATCTCAAGCTTTGATAATTTTTTATCTTTTATGCCAACGCTCATTAAGTTCTTGGTAATTGTAGGTACATATAGAACCTTGCTCAACAGATTTTCATTCCCATCAGAGGTTTTAACATTTCCTACCTTTACCAATGAATGCCTGGTGTCATCACCTGTTTGCACTTGGTGCTTTTCGTTAGGTTCCTCAAGGTCACAAAGAAGTGCTACATTGTCTGCCACATGGTTTGAACATCCTGCGTCAATGTAGAAGAGATGGTCATCATTCATAGCTTGCTTTGAAGTCATGTTCATAATCAGAAGGGAATCCTATTGTTCCTCTATGTAATTGTTGTAGTCTTTCCTTGATTTGTAGCCTCCTTGGTGGTTGTTGTAATTGTTGTTGTATCCTTGATGATGGTTGAACCTTCCTCTTGATTGTGTGTAGCCACCTCTTTGGAAACCTCTACCTCTCTGATTCTTGAAGTTCCTGTAACACTCATCTGTGGTGTGATTTGATAAACCACAAATATTAGATGGGGAAGTGTTGAAAGGTCTCCCCCTACCTTGCTTACCTCCTCTACACCTACCTCTTGAGTTCCTACCTCTCCCTGCATAGTTATCTTGAGAAGTAGTATCTTCATCCTCAATCTTTTTTATTTTCCCTTTCTCTTTAGACTTGGCTTTACCATTGTATAGGGCAGAAGAGTTATTAACTCTTGATGGATCTCCATTTTTGTTGACCTTGGCTTCATGGTAAAGAGTTGCCCCATGAGTGTGGTAAGATCTGGAATCTGCATGTCCATGTACAAGTCCATGGCAATTCTGAAGCTTTCCCATTTGTCATCTGCCTTGATGCCATTGATTACTTGCCTCACTATCTGCTCCTCTTCAATCTCCTCTCCTATGCTTGCCAATCGATCAGCCACATCCTTAACTTTAGTCACATACTCTGAAATGCTTTGCTTGGGTTGCTTTTTTTGAGTGGTGAACTCAATCCATAATTGGTTCTTCCTAGCCCTTGTGTTGGAGGAAAAATATGAAGAAAATGTTTCCCAAGTCTCTTGGGATGTCTTATAGTTCCTAATGTGTGGAAGAAGGAAATCAGAAATAGAGTTAAGTAAGTATGAACTTGCTAATGCATCTTTGGCACACCATGAATTGCGTCTTTCATGCTCCTCTCTTGTAGGTTGTTCTTTGCTTCTCAAAATGGGCATCTCCTCATCTCCTAATATGTAATCATAGAGACTCCTTCCTTGCAAGCATGTCTTCATCCTTAAGGACCATGCCTGGTAGTTGTTCCTGTCAAATTTATCAATAAAAGAAGCAAAACCATCTCCCATTTTACCTCAAGTTGCTCTGATACCACTGTTGGGAAAGATGGATGGAAACCTCACAATTTCTTGTACATAGTAGCATTTTCCAATGCTTCACGTGATGTAGTATCCAACTTCAACAACTGATATAATGGCATAGAAATTCGCTTACAATCAGCCATACCATACTTTTGCAGGATATTCAAGGGATATTGCCTTTGTGACATCCATATACCTATTTTTATATGTATAAACTCAATGCCCAAGAAGTAATGCAGCACACCAAGTCCTTTCATGTCAAATTCTTACATAAGCAGTTGCTTTACCTCGTTAATGCTTGCTTCATTGTCACCTCCTATAATCAATTCATCAATATTAATAGCCACAATTGTGATGCCATCATCACCTTTCCTTGCATATAATGAATGATCTGCATCACACATAGAAAACCCAATGGTGGTTAAGTAATCAGCAATCCTTGCATGCCATGCGCGAGGAGCTTGCTTAAGTCCATACAAAGCCTTTTACAACCAGCAAACATATTGTGGGTGCTTTGAATCTTCATATTGGTCCATATATACTTCTTCCTGTAACTCACCATAGAGCAAAGCATTCTTCACATCCATCTGATGTAAAGTCCATCCTTTTGTTGTAGCTAATGCAACAAGCATTCTAACAATGGAAATTTTAGCTATAGGGCTGAACCTTTCCTCATAATCAATGCCATATGTTTTTGCATATCCTTTTGCTACCAATCGTGCTTTGTTCCTGCTTATGCTACCATCAGCATTGTGCTTTACTTTGTAAACACACTTGCAGCCTATGGGTTTCTCTACTTGTGGCAATGGAACCAGTTTCCATGTTTCGTTTCCATAAGGTGAAGCCATCTCCTCATCCATAGCTTTTTCCAAATCTGCATTTGCAATTGCATGTCCAAGAGAAGAAGGTTCAGTATCTTGTACTACCTTGATCATGTAGGTACAATGACGAGCCATATAATTGTCATACGTCAATCGTTGCACTGAATCCTGCATCCCTCAAGATCTTCTTGGTCTTGGGTTGCTTCTCCTTGTATCATCTGCATGTGCGTTTCTTACTCCTAGAGTCTTCACAGAGGGCAATCCAAGTTCCTCATCAAGACTCTTTTCTAAACCACTTGAATCTCCATCAATGTCTTCAAAACTTGCACATATTTTACCAGCAGAAAGCTTTTCTTTACCTTTCTTGGATGTATTTGATGAATTTGTTGGATTGAAATTTCCATGCAATCTTCCACTCCATGGATTTGAGTTGGAACTATTGCTTCATGATGCATCTGGTCCACTCAAAACTTGAGATTTTGCACTTGCTTTTTCAGCATTATTTTCTTTGTCATTTGGTTTAAGATTCAGTCCATCTTTGGCATTTGCATAGAAGCTTGACATTTCATCGAATACCACATCTCTGCTTACCTTCGCTTGTCGTGTGAGTGGGTTATAAAATTTATAACCCCTTTGCTCAAGGGAGCACCCAATGAAGATACAATTTTTTGCTTTTGGATCAAACTTTGTCCCCAACTCATCTGGAACATGTACATATGCAATACAACCAAATACTTTCATATGTGATAAATTTATCTTTTTACCTATAAATTTCTCTTTAGGTGTAACTTGATGTACAGTAGCAGTCAGAGTTGTGTTCATGATGTATACAGTAGAATGCACAACTTCTACCCAATAACAATGAGGCATATTCTTCTCACCCATCAAAGCTCTTGCTATTTCTGCAATATGTCTATTTTTGCATTCGGCAACACCATTCTATTGTGGTGTGTATCTCCATGAAAACTGACATCGAATTCCATGATTTTTAAGAAAGTTGTTGCACTCATTTGACATGTATTCACCTCCTTCATCAGACCTTAACGTTCGAATATACTTTTTTGTCTGCTTTTCTATCATGGCCTTAAAATTCTGGAAGTGAGTGAACACCTCACTCTTCTCTTTCATGAAATATACCCATACTTTCTGTATATGGTCATCAATGAAAGTAAGAAAAAATCTACAATCATCCATAGATGTGTTCTTTGTAGGACCCCAAACATCTGTTTGTCCTATTTCTAGTACATTCTCACTAACATGCTTGTCATGCAAAAATGATGCTCTTGACTATTTACCAAATTGACATTTTACAAATACCTTTTGAACTTTTGCAACTTTGAAATTTGGTAGTCCATTGACAATCTCTTTTGATTGCATCATTTTCAGCCTTTGCAAGTTTGCATGTCCAATTCGTTTGTGCTAGATCTCTACATGAGCAATTATTCCTGCACCTTTGCCAAACATGGTTGCATCCATTTCAAGAATTTTCACATTTAATGTGAACATCCTACCCACTTTGTTTCCTTTGGCAATCAATCTTCCATCCTATTTGTACTTTTCTATATATAGCCCATCAGCATTGAACCTGACTTGTAATACCTAGTCAACCATTTGTCCAACATAAGCCAAATTCTTTGTTATATTTTGAACATGCAGAACATCAACAAGATATTTTACCTTTCCATCCTCCATAGACAATGCTATGTTTCCTGTATGCTTGATTGGGTGTGATGTGTCATCACTTGTTTCAACATATCCAAGAACTAGTAAATTTTGCAAAGTCTAAACCATTCTGCATGACTGTTCATGTGGTTTGAAGCACCTAAATCAACATGCCAAACATTATTATTTTTTATGAAACATTAGCAGACATCGTATTCATCATGTGATGTCGAACCGTGAACAACTTCTCAGAATCATTTGGACTTGTGGATGCATAGTTGTTTTGCTGCCTTTTGTTATTTTGATTCTTCAACCTAGAATCACGTTCAAAGTGTCGAGGTTTACCACAATTTCAGCATCCTTTATTGTAATTAGCTGAATCATTTATTTGGAAATTTATGCGGCCTCTTTGGCTCCCCCTGCATCAAAACTGTACTCTACCTCCTCCATGATTTTATTGTTGACCTTGGTCTTGGTTACTTTGTCCTCTTCCACTTCCAAAGTCTCTACCTCTGCCTCTTCCTTTGCTAGAGCATAATACCTGCTCATATCTAGGTTTTCCTTGGGAGTTCAAGTCCTCACCAAGATTTGTTTCTTCAATAATCAACATGGACACCAGATCAACAAAATTTGGAATATTTTTCCTTATCTGAATAGATGTTGTAAACTTCTTATATGCAGCTCCTAAACCACAAAGGCATACTTCCACCTTATCATCATCATCTATATTCACGCCAATAGATGCAAGTGACTCACATATGCTTTTGATTTTCAGGGTGTAGTCACTTACTGACATGCCCTTTTTCTCCAATGTATGCAGCTTGTTCTTGAGTTGCAATTTCTGTGCCTTTGTATTGGTCTCATACAATGTGACTAGACTATTCCTCTTTCGGAGTCTTGGCATCGTGTATGTGCCCAATCATTCTATCCTCTATGCTAACATATAGCTAATACATTACCTTTTGTGCTCCTTGATTCCATTCTTCATATGCTCTTAAGTAGTCTGCAGTCCCATTCCTCTCTAGTAACTAGAGAGCATTTTTGTTCTCTCCTTTGATGTACTTCCACTAACTTCCAGTAGCCTTTTCCCATCATGAAATTCATCATTCTGAATATCCAAGCATGGAAGTTGTTCTTATCCATCTTATCACTCATAAGCTGACTCATTCCATCTTTGTTTTCCATTTTTGTAGCAATTCACACACTGCAAAACACTACAAGTAGAACTTTTGCTTGAACACTCTCGCAATTTGACATGACATTTTGATCTTAGAAAAACACAATTTTTGTGTATCAAGAGTACGAAAAATCACTTGAAATTCTAGACCTAGAATATATGAGTGTTGTTGAAAAGGATGGAAGTTACAGTTTTGCAAACTGACTTGATTTTTCTGTGGGCCCCACCTTGTCACGTTCTACCTTCATGCCAATTTCCATAGCAATCTGAGGTGATTTGTGAATCATGCTTTCTCCATGCCTTCTCACATACTCTTCATCTTTGACCTTCTCCACGAGCTCTCTATAGCCACACTGACTCTGATACCATGTCACAAGGAAGGAGATAAGGAAGAGATCTCACACACACTCTCACAATCAAAGAGAAGCACACACAGATTGAGGCAATGAAGAATGATCTTTTTCTTCTTCTATTACATAAAAGGAATGTACAATAATGACCTAAAAACAATAATGCAACAATTTCCATATATAAAGAAAAGTACATGGGGAAAATCTTAATGTCCATGAATGAGTGAGCTCGCTGGAAACAAATGTGTCATCACTCTTGATGGATAAATCTAGTAAGATGAATGAAGTATCCATGAAATATAGTGGCGTGACCACTACACATGTCCGAGAAATGAAAAACTGATACGTGTCATCTTGGATCATCACATGTTGAGCTTGATATCTCAACAAGTTGCACCGAAGAAAATTTGCTAACTATGTATTTGTATCAATTTGAAGAAAGTGCATGAGGCCATGGGATAGTTATCTTTTGTCGATAGTTGATCATCTATTAGAATGGGTGGTGAGGAAAGAATTATATATGTTGTTAGACATATTTTTTGGGTACATTTAAGTATCCCTTGCCTTGAAAGATCATAAAAAAGTATGTTTGGCAACTGAATGAGGTATATTTGCATTTAGCGCCATGCAATTTGGACTAACTAATGTGGAAGAAACCTTTCAACATTCTATTTGCCATGTCTATGAGTAATTCTTAATTCAGTTTATAGAAGCCTATGTTTATGACCTTTGTGCACATTCAAAGGTACAAAATTAGCATATAGTAGACCTTAGGAGGATCTTTGAATAGTGCCCAATTTAGAGTATCTACCTTAATACTTACGAGTTCCTATTCATGGTGCATCAAAACAAGTTCGTTGGTCACATCATCTCCAAATATGTTATCTAAACAAATGAAGAGAAAACCAAGGTGATTGTAGGCATACCTAGATTGAGGGATGCTAATGAGGTCCAAGCATTGATGGGCCACTCTAGCTATTATGGATGCTTCATTCACATCTATGTCATCATTGCAAAACCTCTTTATGCTCCAATGAATCACTTTGAATGGACAGAGAATTGCAAAAATTCCTTTCAAGAATTAAAGAAATGTTTGATTTCATAAATTAACATGGTGATTTGAGTATCTATTATGTTTGGATAACTTTACAATCTGACATTGTTTGGTTGGTCTATTGTTAGCTCAAAGTATTGAGATTAGACTTAATCATATGTTCATGTGCTCTTTAAAACAAGCAAGAAGCTTGGCCTAGTGCTATAGTCAAATGGATGGTGAGGATTATGACTAGGGTTCCATCATAGGAGAGTCATGGTGGAGTATTTTGCCTTGATATCTCTACAGCCTTCTAGAAGGATCCACTTGAGTTAATTGTAAGACAATAGTTATGCAATATAGCACAGGAGCAGTAGCAGAGAAGATAACAGATATAGGAGAATCTCAACAATTTTCTACTGACAGCAAATACAAAGATGATGGCGTTGTCCACCCGTGCGCTCTCAAGGTAGAGCTTAAATGGTGATCTAGACAACTCTAGATAGGGAGATACAAGGTAGAGGTATGCTAGCTCAACGTGATGTATCAGGTAGTGCAGAACTCATGTATATATAGGATCATGGGTGGCCTTCCGTGGATGGCTATACATGGGCGGTAGAGCGTGGGCGGCCACTGCCCGTGTAATTGTCATACACGGCTTAGACGGGTTGAACCACCCTAACAAATATAAATGATTTCTCACTCCGATAGGGAATATTCTATGGAATATTCCCTTTACCGTCGTGCCAGGGGCATTGCCCTCGGACCCCCACCAGGGGGCCCGCTGGCCCCCTGGGACCCCCCAGCCAGGGGGCCTGCTGGCCCCCTTGGACCCCCCAGATGGGGCTGCTCCCCGCTGCCCCAGACCCCCCAATTGGGGGCCCTGGTAACTCCCTTTGCTTACAATACCTTACATGGTCCAATATGACCTTCATCCAACATGCAAGTTGGGATTCCCATCAATTGGGTAATGCACGCTTAGCTTCTCCTCATAACGGGGGCCTTACAAAATGTGCATAGAATCATGAGGGGTAGACATTGATCATATACTAACACCCCCCTCAATGTTTACCAATGAAAAATCAAGTAGGTTTCAGTCCTATGCCCATCTGTTGAAGATGTCTATTGAGCTGCTCTCTTCCAAGTGCTTTAGTGAATATGTTAGCACAATTTGCCTCTGTTGGGCAATATTCTAGCTCCACAATTTCATCTTCAATTAGCTCACGAATGTAATGGTACTGTACTTCTATGTGCTTGGTGCGGGCATGAAATACTGGGTTCTTTGCAATAGCCATACAACTTTGATTATCAAACTTGAGTACAGTTGCCATATTTGATGGAAATCCTAGATCTGCAAGAATTCTCCTTAACCAAACTGCCTCACAAGAAGCAAAACAAGCTACTTTGTACTCTGCTTTAGTGGAGGAGAGTGCGAGAGTTGGTTGCTTTCTACTTACCCAAGAAAATATTCTTGAACCAAATGAGAAACAATATCTAGAAACTGATTTTCTAGAATCACAATCTCCAGCCCAATCTGAATCACAATATCCTTGGAGTGTATCACCTCTGGTATAAAAAATACCAAAATCCAAGGTTCCTACAATGTACCTTAGAATTTGCATTCCAGCATTCCAGTGACTCTCCTTAGGTTTGTTGGAAAACCTGCTTAATACTCCAACAGCATAGCAAATGTCTGGTCTAGTGTTGCACAGAAAAATAAGACTTCCAACGAGCTTCCTATACTTCTTAGCATCTGTTGGAGCAGAACAATCATCAATAGTGATTATATGAAGATCAAATTGAGAAGATATGTGGAAGAATGAAGATTACTTTCAGAGGAAGAAAATAGAATCAGAAAGGTTTCTTTTGTATATTACTCTTGTAAATAGTTCAATGTATTTTGAAAAAGATGACGAGTTAGACTCGTATATATATCTACAGATACGTATTCATAAGAGGAGAGAGTGATATAGATCAGATAGAGAAGAATAGGTGAACAGGTGATGAACATTGTATGTATCATCAACCATATGTATGAAAAGTAATGAAGAAGAAAATGTTGTAGAATTCTGCGCGTCGATCTACTCTCCCATTCTCCTTCTGTGCTTAATCTTTTGAAGAATCCTTTTGCACGTATCTAAGTCCATAGCTAATCTATCTATGGCTAGAATTTGAGAGATTAATTTCAATCAGGCTGTGAGAATTTTGTTTAGGAACATTCATATGTGAAGATGTTCTGAGAGTCGAAAAATCTGGCGCACATTTCATCTTCAAAGAAATGGTCAGTGCTCAGTCCACAGTGTAAAGTTTTACACAAGTGAGGGCTCAAAATCTAAGTTGGAAGGTAAGCTATCTATGGCTAGAAGATCTTGATCAAACGGGTTCAGAGTTGGGAGAACCAGTGCTAAGAAGTTGCAGGTGTCAAAGTCGCCATTGCAGAGAAGCACTTTCAGACATAGGTAAAGTGTTTCACACATTTCTCAGTGTGTACTTAATCTTTTTGAGAGATTTAACTTGGCAAAGTTGCGCAACCTTAAGGCGAAGTGTTGTGCAAAGTTTTATCAAAAACTTTACAGGATTGATTAGTCAATGAGTGACTAATCTGCAGCAGACTTTTCTGAAGAAACTGAATTTTTCATAATAATCAATTTTCTGATAATTTGGTGAAGATTCTCTAAATTAGGTGGAGTCTAAAGTTGATCTTGATATAGAGGTGATCTAAATTCAAGGTCAACTTGTTCTTTTGGAGATTAACACTCTCCATCAGTGGTATCAGAGCAGGTTGTGTCAAAATTGAAGTGAAGAAGACTCTGACTATTGCAGAAGTACAAATCTTTACATCTTGAAGGTGCAGAAGGGTAAAGGATGAAGAAAACTTGAAGGAAGACATACAAAGAGTATCAAAAGGATCAGAAGGAGCAACATTCGAAGTAAAGGTACATTCATTATCTGTAAAGGTTAAAGTTTTGAGACTACAGGTGAAGTAAAGATGGGAGATAGTCTCCAAATTGAAAAGTTGGATAGAGAGAACTATCCTGCATGGTCTATGAGGATGGAAGCTCATCTTATGAGCAAAGATCTGATAGGATACATCACAGGAGATGAAGAAAAGCCAGAATTCAGAGATCCTAGTGTTCCAACTAGGGAGGAGCTTGCAGATTTGAAGAATTGGATGAAGAAGGATGCTCAAGCAAGAAGCATCATCTACATGGCAGTCAATGACTATTTGCTTCCTCACATTAGAGGACTTGAGAGTGCTTGTGACATTTGGAATGCTTTGGAAGAGCATTTCCAAAATACAACCAAATCAAGGAAGGCTTCACTATGGGCAGAGTTTACTACCTTCAAGAAGAAGGCCTCACAATCAATTTCTGATTATGTGACAAAGATGGACATTGCAGATTCTTTAGGTGCAGTTGATGAAGATATTGAAGAAGACAAATTGGTAAGACAAATACTCACAGGGCTAAGAGGAGATGAGAAATGGAAGCCTTTCATTTTATCTACAGAACTTTCATTAGATCATTTTACTCCTGATTTGAATCAATTGTTAGGTCATATGCTAACTTTTGAGAATGATATCAAAGGAGATGTTGATAAGAGTGCAGGTCATGCAATGTATTCTAAAGACAAGAAGAAAGCTAACAAAGGGAAGCAACAATCAGGTGAAGAAGAAGGTACATCAAACCAAGCAAACTTTATAAGAGGAAGAGGAAATGGCAGAAGTAGAGGAAGAGGCAGAAACAACAAAGAGAATGCAAGAGCTTGTTGGATATGTGGTAAGACCAATCATCTATCTCATGATTGTTGGCATAATAATCAAAACAATGGTAATTATCAGAACTTTAATCAAAGAGGAAGAGGAGGTAGATTTCAGAGAGGAAATTTCAGAGGTAGAGGTGGTAGGAATTCTTTTGGAAGAGGTGGAGGAAGAAGCTTCCAAAATCAATCCTATAATAACACCTACTACAATTATGCATCAGATCAAAAGGAGGACTCGACTCTCATTATGAATACATGTGAAACTTCACATGAGGACATGAGAGTGTTTTATATTGATTCAGGATGTAGTAATCATTTGAGTGGAAATATTGCTTTGATGACTGACCTAGATCATAATGCAATTAATCATACAGTTCAGACAGGTGATAATACAAAGCATAAGGTAAAGTCAATTGGTTCAGTCAAGGCTAAGGATGGGAGCACTCTTCTGAGTAAGGTACTTTATGTTCCCACAATTCCAAAGAATTTGATCAGTGTAGGTCAAATTGTGGAAAAAGGTTATGAGGTAAGGTTTACCAATGATGGAGTTTATGTGGAAGACCCTAGTCAAGGGTATAAACAAATTATTGCAGGAAAGAAAGAAGGAAGGCTTTTCACATTGAAGGTACAAGGAAATGTTGGACATGCTATGTTCACATATGGAGAGCAGAAGGTGTCAGAATTGGATCTTTGGCACAAAAGACTTGGACACTTTAATGAAAGAGGTATCAAAGAAATGATCAACAATGATTCAGTGCTTGGATTGCCTAACATTGCAGGTCAACACATGACATACAGATGTGAGGCATGTCAATTAGGTAAGGCTCATAAGCAATCCTATTCCAAGCATGGGTTTATGTATTCAGAAAGACTTGAATTGGTGCATACAGATGTGTGGGGTCCTTCAAAGGACTTTAGTATAAATGGTTCAAGATATTATGTCATATATGTTGATGATGCTACCAGGTGGATCACAATTTATGTGATTAAAGAAAAGTCAGAAGTGTTTAATACATTTAAACACTACCATGCATATGCAGAAAGGATTACAGGTCAAAAATTAAAGAGACTAAGGTCAGATGGAGGGGGAGAGTATTTTTCAAATGAGTTCAATGATTATTTGTGGAATGCAGGTATAAAGAGAGAAGTTACTTGCAGGTACTCTCCTCAACAAAATGGGGTAGCAGAAAGAAGAAACAGGACACTTGTTGAATTTGCAAGGTCTATGATGAAAGAGAAGAATTGCCCAAATTATTTGTGGGCTGAGGCTATTAATACAGCTACATATTTGGTTAATAGATTACCTTGTAAAGCTTTGCAGGGTATGACACCATATGAAGCTTGGTGGGGTAAGAAACCTACCTTGGATCATTGCAGAATATTTGGATGCTTGGCATATGCATATGTGCCATCTCAATTGAGGCATAAGTTGGAGCCTAAGGCAGAAAAGTATGTATTCATTGGCTATGATAAGCAAATGGGATACAGGTTGTGGAGTCCATCCACAAAGCAATTTATTGTATCCAAGGATGTTACATTTGATGAGCAAGGTACTTGGTATGCAGGTAAATATAATGTACATGCAGATGATGAAGAAGTAGTGGATCAAAGAAAAGGTAAAGCAAAGATTCAATTACTTGATGAAAGTGAGAACAATGAAGTACAGATTGAAGTTGAAGAGAGGCCAAGGTTTGATCCAGAATGTGATGAACCAGAAACTTCAAGAAGTGCAGAAGTTAGGAGGTCATCTAGGCACAAATGGCAACCTACAAGGTATAGCTATGATACTTCATTCTTGACTACTAAAGATTATGCTTATTTGGTAAAAGCAGATGAAGACCCTTCTACATATGAAGAGGCCAAAGGGAAGAAGAATTGGGAAGATGCTATGCAAGAGGAGTATGATGCATTGATAGAGAATCAAACATGGGATTTGGTTCCTAAACCTAATAGTCAGAAGATCATTGGATGTAAGTGGGTTTACAAGACTAAAAGATTTGCAGATGGAAGTGTGTCTAGGTACAAAGCTAGACTTGTTGTGAAAGGGTATGCACAGACATATGGAGTGGATTATGATGAGACATATAGTCCTGTGGCAAAAATGACAACCATCAGGACACTCATAGCAATTGCTGCTTGTAAAGGTTGGAAGTTGTCTCAATTAGATGTTAAAAATGCTTTCTTGAATGGTTACATTTCAGATGAAGTCTACATGGAGCAACCAGATGGGTTCAAAGATCAAGTGAGTCCAAATTATGTATGTAAGCTCAAGAGAGCTTTGTATGGGTTGAAGCAAGCCCCAAGGGCTTGGAATTATAGGCTTGTAAAATTCTTGAATGATCTTGGATTTCAAGCATCAAAGGCAGATAGTAGCTTGCTAGTCAAAGCAAGTGAAGATGGGTTCATTTATGTGTGTATTTATGTTGATGACATAATACTTACAGGAACAGATGATAAGGGGATACAAATGATCAAGAAGCAGATGGAGAAAGAGTTCAAAATCAGTGATTTGGGGAACCTATCATTCTTCTTGGGAATGGAGATTTCTTATACTCAACATGGAGTATATGTGACCCAAGAAAGGTATCTTAAAAATTTGCTAACCAAGTTTAAAATGGAAGATTGCAGGGTTGCACCTACACCTTTGGAAGTGAACCATAAATTGTCTAGGTTTGGAGGAGAAGAGTTCAGAGATATGAAACTCTATCAAAGTTTGGTTGGTAGCTTGATTTATGCTACATTGACAAGGCTTGACTTGTCATATGCAGTTGGTGTGCTTTCACAATTCATGCATTGTCCTAGAAAGGAGCATTGGATTGCAGGACAAAGAGTACTTAGGTACATCAAGGGTACACTCAAAGAAGGGTTGTACTATGGGTTTACTTCAGATACAAGAATCAAGATATATAGTGATGCAGATTGGGCAAGTAATGTGGATGATAGAAGATCAACACATGGATACTTGTGCTATGTAGGAGACAAATTGATTTCATGGTGTTCTAAGAAGCAACATACAGTTGCTTTGTCATCTACAGAGGCAGAATATAAAGGTATGGTGGAAGCTGCAAAAGAGGTAATATGGCTAAAGACACTTATGAAAGTTTTTGATGTGGTTCAAAGTACTCCTATTGTTTGTGGAGACAACATGAGTTCTTTATACTTGGCAGCTAATCCTGTGTTTCATGCTAGAACTAAGCATATTGAAATACAGTATCATTTCCTGAGAGAGAAGGTCATTGAGAAGGAAATTGAAGTCATACACACTCCTACAAAAGATCAACTTGCAGATATGATGACTAAAAGTTTGGATGGACCTAAATTGCAGAGGTTTAAAGATATGGCAGGAATAAAGAAGATACAGGTAATCACAATTGAAGATTGAGGGGGAGCTGTTGGAGCAGAACAATCATCAATAGTGATTATATGAAGATCAAATTGAGAAGATATGTGGAAGAATGAAGATTACTTTCAGAGGAAGAAAATAGAATCAGAAAGGTTTCTTTTGTATATTACTCTTGTAAATAGTTCAATGTATTTTGAAAAAGATGACGAGTTAGACTCGTATATATATCTACAGATACGTATTCATAAGAGGAGAGAGTGATATAGATCAGATAGAGAAGAATAGGTGAACAGGTGATGAACATTGTATGTATCATCAACCATATGTATGAAAAGTAATGAAGAAGAAAATGTTGTAGAATTCTGCGCGTCGATCTACTCTCCCATTCTCCTTCTGTGCTTAATCTTTTGAAGAATCCTTTTGCACGTATCTAAGTCCATAGCTAATCTATCTATGGCTAGAATTTGAGAGATTAATTTCAATCAGGCTGTGAGAATTTTGTTTAGGAACATTCATATGTGAAGATGTTCTGAGAGTCGAAAAATCTGGCGCACATTTCATCTTCAAAGAAATGGTCAGTGCTCAGTCCACAGTGTAAAGTTTTACACAAGTGAGGGCTCAAAATCTAAGTTGGAAGGTAAGCTATCTATGGCTAGAAGATCTTGATCAAACGGGTTCAGAGTTGGGAGAACCAGTGCTAAGAAGTTGCAGGTGTCAAAGTCGCCATTGCAGAGAAGCACTTTCAGACATAGGTAAAGTGTTTCACACATTTCTCAGTGTGTAATTAATCTTTTTGAGAGATTTAACTTGGCAAAGTTGCGCAACCTTAAGGCGAAGTGTTGTGCAAAGTTTTATCAAAAACTTTACAGGATTGATTAGTCAATGAGTGACTAATCTGCAGCAGACTTTTCTGAAGAAACTGAATTTTTCATAATAATCAATTTTCTGATAATTTGGTGAAGATTCTCTAAATTAGGTGGAGTCTAAAGTTGATCTTGATATAGAGGTGATCTAAATTCAAGGTCAACTTGTTCTTTTGGAGATTAACACTCTCCATCAGCATCTACATCAGGCATGTTATCATCCATAGATAGCTTATGATTTACCTCCATAGGTGTGCTAGTTGGCTTGCAGTCCATCATTCCAAATGCCTTGAGAATCTCTTTGGCATATTTTTCTTGTGAGATGAAAATGCCATCCTTACTTTGCCATACTTCAATTCCCAGACAAAAATGGAGTAGACCTAAGTCTGTCATTTCAAACTCAGTTCCCAAGCTGATCCGAGTTTGATTGATGAGTTCTTGATGATCTCCTGTAATGATCAAATCATCTACATATACAATGACAACAACTAGCTTGCTATCCCTTTTCGTTACATACAAGTTAGCATCAGAAGTACTTCTTTCAAAACCCATATTTTTGAAAAAATGATCTATTCGTTGGTACCAAGCCCGTGGAGCTTGCTTAAGTCCATACAAAGTTTTCTTCAACCTGCAAACTTTATTTTCTGAATTGGGCACCTCAATACCTCATGGTTGAGATACATATACCTCCTCCTTGAGGTGACCATTCAAAAATGCAGATTTGACATCCATCTGGAAAATAGGCCAGGCCTTCTGTGCAGCTACTACAAGTACCGTCCAAATAGTTGTCATGCGTGCTGTTGGTGCAAAAGTTGCTTGAACATCAAATCCTTCGATCTGTGAAAAACCCGGTGCAACTAATCTTGCCTTATATTTTTCTAATGTTCCATCTGCTTTATACTTAGCTTTCCAAATCCATTTAGTACCTATTACCTTCTTCTTTGGCGGCAAGTCAACTAGATCCCATGTATCATTTTTTAGTATACTATCATACTCTGACTGCATTGCCGCTCTCCAACCTGGATCATCAAGGGTTTCTTCAATGGTGGTAGGTTCCTTTATCGAGCCCATGATATCTGCCATTAGAGCCATGTTAACAATGTGTTCTGAGGCTCTTCTTTGCTCCTCTATTCTCTTTGATCTTCGTAATCCATCCGATGATGATTCTGGTACATCTACATGTGGATTGTGATCATCAAAGAGCTGTTGTGCCCACTTCGGTAGTGGCTTACGTTGTGTAGCTACAACTGGTTGGCTTTTTATTGAGGAAATTTCTCCATCAGATGTTTCTTCCTTCTCAACTTTAACCTGTCTTTTGATAGGCACAAGGTGAGATATTTCTCCGTTTGATGAGATAGTAGATTTACCTTTATCTTCTACTAAGTGTGGTCGTTCATCAAACACCACATCTCGGCCGACAAAAATCTTCCTTGCCTCAGGATCCCACAACCTATATGCTCTTGACTCTTCACTATATCCTAGGAAGACACACTTTTTGCTTTTTGAATCCAACTTTGATCTTGTTGAATCAGGAATATGTGCATAACAGAAACAACCAAAAATTTTGAAATGCAAAACTGAAGGCTTTTTACCAGAATATGCTTCTTGAGGAGTCGTCCCCTTCATAGCTTTTGTGTAGCTTCGATTGAGGATGTAGACTACTGTATTGACTGCTTCTGCCCAGAATGAATCAGGCATGTCTTGAGCCTTTAACATACAACGAGCCATTTCAACTACTGTCATGTTCCTGTGCTCAACAACGCCATTTTGTTGAGGTGTATGAGCTGTGGTAAGTTGCCTTTTCACACCATGCTCCTTATAGTAATTGTTGAATTCTGTTGACAAGAATTCACCTCCTCTCTCTGTTCTAAATTTCTTCAGTTTCCTTCTTGATTCATTTTCTACATACTTATGCCACGCTTTAAATTTTTCAAAAGCATCAGCCTTCTCTCGAATGAAATAAACCCACATCTTTCTACTATAATCATCGACTAACAGCAAGAAGTAGAAAGATCCTCCTAAAGCAGGTGTAGACATTTTACCGCAGAGATCAGCATGTACCAACTCTAGAGGAGCTTGAGATTGATTGCTGGTCTCTCTTGGAAACGCCTTTCGTTGTTGCTTGCCCATCATACAAGCTTCACAAGGTTCCTGCAACTCTAAAAATGCAGGCAAATGAGCAACCATTCCTGTTCTTTGCATCTCCTTCAAAACTGCAAATCCGAGATGCCCAAATCGTTGGTGCCATAACCTGCTTACATCTTTATCTTCTGTAGCAGTTAAAGCACTTAACTCATACAAGTTATCCTGTCGTATGCCTTTACCTACAACATTACTTGATGAATCCATGATTTCCGCACCACTCTTATTGAAGTGAACTTCGAGTCCACGATCTGTTATTGCAGAAACTGACAACAAATTTCTTTTGAGTGTAGGTACATAGAGAACATCGGATAACTTTTTCTCAACACCTGGAGAAGTGATAAAAGAGATGGTTCCAGCTCCTTCGGCTGGACACTTGGAGTCATTTCCCACCACTACATTGATGGATTCCCGTAGAGGCACTAGGGAACTATACCAATCCTTTTTACTGGTCATATGGCGAGAAGGTCCACTATCTAAAATCCATGGTTCATCAACACGAGCTTGAGCAGATGAACATACCTCTTCAATAGCTACCCAAAGTTCCAGCTTTGTGTTGTTTGCAGACTCTTTGTTCTTCCATGATGATTTTACAGTCCCATTCCTTTCATCAGCTTGCTTCTTTCTGCAATCCTTGATGGCATGGCCTTTCTTTTTACAATAGAAGCAAATTCCTGTGAACTTTTTCTTCTTTGGCTTCTTCTTTGATCCCTCAGAAGAGCCTTTACCTTTTGCATTTGCTGAGAATGCAGCATCAGTTGTACTTTGCCGATTCTTCAGCCGCATCTCTTCTTCTAAAAGCATCGCACAAAACTCTTCAAATGTAAGAGGAGTTGGCCTTACCTGAGTGTTAAGGGTTGTTACTAATCCATCATACTTTGCTGGAAGAACACGTACAGATCTTCGAGCCAGCTCTTCTACTGTTATAACAACACCAACTGCAGCCAATTGATCTTGAAGATGCTTTATCCGTTTGATAAACTCTTCAGCCTTTTCAGAATCAGAATGCTTTTCATTTGCCAACTGATTTTCTAAATTTTGTATCCTAGTGTGGTTCTTGGTCTCATATTGTCGAGCCAATATGCCCCAAGCCTCATGTGCTTTAGTAGTATGTTGAACTAAAGTAAGCACAGAATCACTTACACTAGTGACAATCGCACATAATGCATCAGCATTCCGCCTCTTCCAAGCTCGTAGAAGATTTGGATCTGGCTGAATCATCAATCTTGAATTTACTGGATCTTCAACTGGTATAGGCTCTGGATCCAATCCCATGGGTCCCATGACAGTGTCAAGTAATTCATAGGAGTCCAAAATTGCAGAAATTTTGAACTTCCAGAGTGTATAGTTGGTTCCATCCAGCTTCCCTTCAGTGAATGCAGGTGGACGAATTCGAATAGGTGCAGCATTAACATTAGCTGAAGCACCAAGACTAGTGTTTGACGATGAAGCCATCATGTAATCACTCGAATAATCTATTGATATTCTAGTCTGCTAGTAGGCTAAAATAGTGATACTTCTCAAGCTATTCGAACCTTGCAGCTCTGATACCATGTAAGACAATAGTTATGCAATATAGCACAGGAGCAGTAGCAGAGAAGATAACAGATATAGGAGAATCTCAACAATTTTCTACTAACAACAAATACAAAGATGATGGCGTCCACCCGTGCGCTCTCAAGGTAGAGCTTAAATGGTGATCTAGACAACTCTAGATAGGGAGATACAAGGTAGAGGTATGCTGGCTCAACATGATGTATCAAGTAGTGCAGAACTCATGTATATATAGGATCATGGGTGGCCTTCCGTGGATGGCTATACATGGGCGGTAGAGCGTGGGCGGCCACCGCCCGCGTAATTGTCATACATGGCTTAGATCGGTTGAACCGACCTAACAAATATAAATGATTTCTCACTCCGACGGGGAATATTCTATGGAATATTCCCAATTGGGGAGTTACCGGACCCCCCAATTGGGGACCCTGGTAACTCCCTTTCCTTACAATACCTTACATGGTCCAATATGACCTTCATCCAACATGCAAGTTGGGATTCCCATCAATTGGGTAATGCACGCTTGGCTTCTCCTCATAACGGGGGCCTTACAAAATGTGCATACAATCATGAGGGGTAGACATTGATCATATACTAACATTAATGTCACTTAACTAAGACAAATATAGCACATGTATTTACATGCATGACACTTGAATGGATTGGTGCAACATGTTGGAGAGGGTATTCACTTGGAGAGAGCTATATTTAGAGGCATAAGGTAGGGGGGAAATTCATCTCTCTAGTAGATGGTGGTTGTTGGAGATAGATGTCTGTGGAAGCACGCAAACAACACAAGGAAGGAGATGAAGCTTGGAGCACAACACACAATACTGAAT
Organism: Ceratopteris richardii; assembly: GCA_020310875.1. Lineage (NCBI taxonomy): Eukaryota > Viridiplantae > Streptophyta > Polypodiopsida > Polypodiales > Pteridaceae > Ceratopteris > Ceratopteris richardii. Next base: position 96,766,460 of record CM035431.1, read on the forward strand.
GTATTACTAGAGAATGTACAAAGATAAGTAGCCCATTAGGGCAATAGGAATATATACAAGCCGGGGGGAAAAAACTTCCTAAAGAGGGAAAAAAGTGCCCCGATGGTCCTAGTGTGTTGACACACATCACTACGTAAATATATCAACATATACCCCCTGGGAGTGATGCAGTGAACAAGGAGTTGGCACTCATGTATAAGGAAGTGTCAAGCTATGTGGAAATCACTCCACAAAAGGAAGTGAGCCCAAAGCTTTGCGGAAAGCTTCAAACTTCTCCCTAGGTAGAGCCTTCGTGAAAAGGTTTGCAATGTTCTCCTGCATGGGCACATATGCCAAGCTGATCTCCCCAGCAGAGAACCTCTCCCTGACATAGTGATAATGCACCTCAATGTGCTTAGTGCGAGCATGGAACACAGGGTTCCTCGCAACTGTCAATGTGCTCTGACTGTCAGTAAAGATGGTGGTGGCAGAAGATTGACCAACACCCAGCTAGGATCAATTGTTTGAGGGCCTGTATTTTCCAAGTACAATCCAAACCAAATACACTTAATCAACCATAAGGCATCTGAGCCACACACACTCAATAGTCGTTGTGAAAGCTACCCTATACTCACCTCACAAGTGGAAGTGGCCACAGTAGGCTGCTTCTTGCTCAACCGAGATATACATGAGCTACCAAGCATGAAGCAAAAGCCACTAGTGGACACACGAGTGTCATAGCAACTAGCCGAATCAGAGTCAGAAAAAGCATGCAAATCTGGCGGTAGTGATCCCCCCTTGGGATAAAACAACCCAAGTAGCCAAGTACCACTCAAGTAGCGAAAGATGCACTTAACCCTCTGCCAATGCTTGACTTCTGGGCAATGCATAAACCTGCTCATCTGTGAGACAGCAAACTGAATATTTGGCTGAGTACTGCATAAGTAAATCAAGCATCCAATAGCCTGCTGATAGAGAACAACATCTAATGCATCTCCAATATCATGAAGACTCAATTGTAAACCTATCTCCATGAGAGTGTCAATAGGCTTATAGTTTTCAAGGCCAAAATGCTGCAATAATGTGTCAATATATTTCATTTGACACAAAGCCATTCCACCATCAGCTTGCATAAACTCAATGCCCAAATAGTGATGCAAATGCCCCAAATCAGACATCTCAAATGAGGCATGTAAATAAGCCTTAAAATCAGCAATATGCTTCTCAATAGGACCAGTGAGCAGCATGTCATCAACATAGACAACAATGATCAGGGTGGCAAAGAGGAGAAATAGGCTGATTGTTGAAACTTTTAGGTCAATGCTAAATGAGAAAAAATTACCAAACTATTTATGGGTGGAGAGTGTATCTACTGCCACTTATCTTGTTAAGAGGTTGCCATCCAAATCACTTGATGGGATGACCCCATATGAAGCATGGCATGGTATAAGGCCATCACATGATCATTGTAGGATCTTTGGATGTGTTGCTTATGTACATATCCCATCTCAAATCAGAGGTAAGCTAGACCCTAAGGTAGAGAAGTGCATCTTCATAGGGTATGATTCAAATAAAAAAGGATATAGGTTCTATAATCCATCCAACAAGGGTTTTATAATTAGTAGAGATGTTGTGTTTGATGAGAATGATTCTTGGTTTGAAAGTGAATGCAGGAAAGTAAAGTTACCTTATGACATGGAAGAGGAGTTTCCAAGCCTCACCAAGGAGAAGCCAAACCAGATTGAAGACATCAAATCAGATGATGAGAACATCATCAACCTAGAAGAATTCAAGGCATGGAAATCCAAAGGCAAAGTCAATATGAAGGACATACCTGAATCATCCAACCAAGCAATCAGAAGATCACAAAGGGAGAGCAAGAAGCCAATTAGATATGGGTATAACACTTCTTTAGTTACCATGCATTCCATTTATCTTGCTAAATATTTATCATTTGAAGAGCCATCATCATATGAAGAAGCAAAGACTAAGGCAGAATGGAAGGAATCTAGGGATGAAGAAATTGAAGCACTCAAGGAGAATAATACTTGGGAACTAGTGCCAAAGAAGGATTCTATGAACGTAATTGGTTCTAGATGGATTTACAAAATCAAGAGGAATTTGGATGGATCAATAAACAAGTATAAAGCTAGACTTGTGGCTAAGGGTTTTGCACAAACCCAAGGAGTTGATTATGAAGAGACTTTCTCACCTATGGCCAAAATGCCAACCATAAGGGTATTGGTAACTGTGGTTGCATCAAGGAATTGGAATATGTACCAATTGGATGTAAAAAATGCTTTTCTTAATGGTTGGATTTCAGAGGAGGTGTACGTGTCTCAACCTCCTGGCTATGAAGACCCAAGCAAGGTATCATATGTGTGTAAGCTAAACAAAGCTCTTTATGGATTGAAACAGGCACTTATGACATGGAATCATAGGTTGACTACCTATCTCCAAGATCAAGGACTCATCATGAGCAAAGCAGATACTTCTCTGTTTGTTAAGAGAAGTAATTCAGAGGTGATATACCTATGTGTGTATGGTGATGATATCATACTTACAGGTAGTAATGCCAATGGCATCAAACAAATTAAGAACCAAATGATGCAGGAGTTCAAAATCAATGATCTAGGGTCACTAAAGTATTTTCTTGGACTTGAGTTAGTATATACCAATTATGGGATTTATATTACTCAAAGAAATTATGTGGAAGACATGTTAAAGACGTTTCACTTATAGGATGCCAAGGTAGCTAGTACTCCTATGGAGGTAAACCAAAAGCTAAGTGCTCATGAAGGTGATGTACTTGACAATATTGCAGGATACCAAAGCATAGTTGGAAGCCTAAACTATGCTACATTGACAAGGATCGATATTGCTTATGGAGTAAGTGTCCTAAGTCAATTTATGCACAAACCTAGAGCACCTCAGTTGGAAGCTAACAAGAGGATTTTGAAGTACCTTAAGGGTACTCAAAATCAAGGTTTATACTTATCTTATACTTCAAATTTGGACATCAAAATATACTCAGATGCAGATTGGGTAGGTTGTAAGGATGAGAGGAGGAGTACCTCAGGTTATCTCTCTTTTGTAGGTAATAAAGCCATTTCATGGTCTTTCAAGAAGCAACCTACTGTTGCTTTATCTTGATTACAGGTAGAATATAGAGGATTAGCCAATGCCACTCAAGAAGCCATATGGATGAGATTGCTACATACAGATTTGGGATTACATTCTAACTCACCAATGATTTTTGGTGACAATACTAGGTCTTTACTTCTTGCAGCAAATCGTATTTATCATGCTAGGGCAAAGAATATAGAGGTTCACTATCATTATGTGAGAGAGAAGCTATTGAGCAAGGAAATTCAGTTGGCATATGTATCCACTAATATGCAATGTGCAGACTTATTGACCAAAGCACTTGATGGTACTAAACTTTGCAGGTTTAAAGCTATGATTGGATTGCAGGACATTCAAGAGGATTGATGAAGAAGACCAAGCCAAGATGTTAGGCTTGAGGGGGAGCTGTTGGTGCAAATGCCAAGCCTTCACACTTGGCTAGGCATTGGAAGAAATTATGTGCAACACTTGAAGATTCACATGAACCATTGCTTATGTTTTTTCTTACCATTTAACTTTTGTAAAAGTCTTAATGACTTGGAAGAATCTTGTAAAGCCTAAAAACTCGTGGAGTTTGGAGAGATGAAGCTATGAATTATCTTTGGTGGAATATCTCCTAACTTAGAGGAGAACTTTTAGGAAAAGTTAAGTTTATAGAGATTTTGTGGCTCACACTATAGCCTACACTTCTCACTATCATTGGGCATTATTCTTCATGCCAATGACCATGTACAACATTGTTATATAATACATCTTATCATTGATCATTTCTATTGTTCATCTCTACCATTGTCACTCAGAACAGTATACTTGTCTTGCTCCTATCTCAATCATTACTCCATCCTTTTCAATGTTCTATAGCTCATTGGAACAAGCTCAAACTCTACTACATGCTCGCTAGGTTTGAAGGCATTTCATTCAACCAATTGGTAGAAAAGCGTCTCAAAGTGGTCACTAGTCATTTCTTGCAGAGGTCCTAAAAAGTTGGGGGTAATGCTTTACTTGGTTAATTGATTGCTCTGTGTATAGTCAATAATTTAAAGTGATTTTACTTGGAATCATTAGCTCCTTAAGCTAGTTAGATACCCTCAGAAGGAATTTTTCTAATGGCTACTGTGCTGGGAGTACTATGCTTAAGAATCAATAGGTGTGTGAACCAAAATAGCAAGTTTTTGACTCTCATAAGAATGCCCATGGATTGCTTATCTTTTTGGCATCTCAATATGAATTTGAATCTTTTTTATTGTGTGCTTTGTACCAGGCTAGGAATGAGGCTCGTGTTGCTTACCTCCGAAAACAGTTGGAGAGTGAGCACATGAATGAAGGTGATTCTATGGACAGTTTTTTTACAAAGATCAAACACCTGAAGGAACAATTGATTTCTGCTGATGAGGTTATACCAGATAGCTCGCTTGTGCAGACCGTTTTGAATGGTCTTCCTGATTCATATCAGAGTTTGGCCTCTACTCTTCGGTTGATGATGAAAGGCAATCCCAATGCCTTGTCATTTGAGGAATTAGTCTCTGTTCTGTTGCAGGAAGATCAATCCAGGCAGAACAGGTCCATTATGCGTGTTGCAGATCAAGCTTTCCTGGCTAGTCAGAAGGGCAAAGGAAAATGGAGCTCTTCTACTAGTAAGCAGAAATCTGCAAATGTTGCACAATCGAAGAACCAGGATAAAGATGTGAAGAAATCAAAAAAGCAGAAATTGTTCTGCAAGTACTGTAAAGGAAATGATCATATTATAAAGAACTATCCAAAACTGGCTGCTAAAGAGGCAAAGAAGAAAGAGGCTTGAATGGTTGTTGCAGAGGCCTCTACACAAAAAACAGAGTCTGCAAATCTTGTGCAGGAAGAAGAATGGGTGTTTACTACTGTCTGCAGTTTTGACCCATCTTCTTATGATCAGTGCATGTCTGTAGTAGACTCAAATGTTTGGTACTTTGACAGTGAGGCGACCAAACATATTACCTCGCAGTGCAGTTTCTTCTCTTCACTCGAGCCTGCCCCTACAGGGAATACTGTCACATGCACCAATAACTCCTCTTATCCTGTTATGGGAGTTGGTAAGATCATTCTGACTACTGCTGATGGTAGTTCTTTCACTTTGTCAGATGCTTTATTTGTGCCAGGGATCAAAAAGAACCTGTTATCAATTTCTGCATTATCCAAGATTGGCGTGGTTGTGAAATTCGTTGATGACAGGTGTACAGTCCATGATCTCTCAAACGGCGATGTGATTATTGCTTCTGGCATTTTATGTCGTGGGTTGTATAAGCTCATAGACTATGAAAGATCTGTGAATGATTCGGCATGTGCAGATCATGATTCTCAGGCTATGTCAGATGCAAAGCTTTGGCATGCACGCTTTGGTCATCTAAATTTTGCTAGTTTGTTACGCCTGCAGAAATCTGAAATGGTGTCCTCTTTGCCCAAACTTGAGGCACCTGGAAAACATGTTTGTGAAGGCTGTATTTTGGGCAAAATGCAGCGTTCTTCCTTTCCAAAAGATGGTTCAGTTCGGGCTACGCTGAAATTGCAGCTTGTACATATGATGTCTGTGGTCCTATGCAGACACCCTCTTTTGGAAATTACCTTTACTTCGTGACTTTCATTGATGATTTTTCCAGGCATGCATGGGTATATCCACTCAAAACAAAGTCCGAAGTGTTCATGTGCTTCAAACAGTTTTTGGTTTTGGCTGAAAATCTGTCAGCATGTAAAATGGGCACCCTCCGTTTTGATCGAGGGGGGGAATATATGTCTTCAGATTTTAATGCATTTCTGGCTGAACGTGGGATAAAACACCAGTGTACAGTGCCGTATACACCTCAACAGAATGGAGTTGCTGAACGAAAGAACAGGTCACTCATGGAGATGGTGAGGTGCATGGTCAAAAGTCAGGCTTTACCACATAGTTTCTGGCTTGAGGCTGTCATGTGTGCAGCATATGTACTGAGCAGGTGTCCCACTAAAGCTTTGTAGTCTATCACTCCATATGAGGCTTGGCATGACCGCAAGCCATTTGTTGCTCATCTGCGTGTTTTTGGTTGTTTGGCATATGCATTAGTGCCTGAACAACATCGCAGAAAATTGGATGATAAGGCAGTAAAATGTATTTTTGTTGGGTACAGTTCTGAAAGTAAAGGCTATCGTCTGTATCATCCACAGACTAAATGCATTCTGGCTAGCCGTGATGTTGTCTTTGTGGAAGATGCTATTCAGCCATTGCTTTCATGTACTAAGGAGACATCTGTTAGATCCAAAGATATGTATGATACTTTGATGCCTCTTTTTACAGGTGGACAGGCTAGTGCTGGTCCTAATGAGGCAACTTCTCAGCCTTTGCAGGTTTCATATGATGATGCAGATCATTCCATTTCTGATGCAGATTTACATGATGCACTTGTTGATGAGAGAGCTGATATTGAGCAGGCAAAAACTATGCCAAAATGGCTGGTGCAGACTTTGCGTGACAGCAAATTAGATGCACCTTTGTCATATCGTACTTGTTCAGGCTCTCATAGTGCCTCCTTTGCATCAGATTGCTATGCTATGGCTGCCTCTAGTCTCTGTGATGAGAATGAGCCTGTTTCTTTTGATGAAGCACAAAATTCAGAAAATTGGATGGCTGCTATGCAATCTGAATATGATGTTATAATGAAGAATGGTACATGGTCTTTATGTGACTTGCCTCCTGGCAAGAAGGCCATTGGCACTAAGTGGGTATACAAGTTGAAGCATAAACTTGATGGTACAGTTGACAGGTATAAGGCTAGGCTTGTTGCAAAGGGTTATGCACAGGAAAGAGGCATTGATTTTGATGAGACCTTTGCACCTACATGCCGTATGACTACTGTTCGGAGCATTTGTGCACTTGCAGCCCATCATGGTTGGAATGTACATCAGTTGGACATTAAAACAGCATTTTTGAATGGTGACTTGCATGAAGAAGTGTATGTTTTTCAGCCCCGTGGCTTTGTGCAAAAAGGGCATGAAAACCAGGTTTGCAGGTTAAAGAAGGCATTATATGGTTTAAAGCAAGCACCACGTGCTTGGTATGAGAAGATACATGCCTATCTGATTGCACATGGTTTTGAGAACAATCCAACTGAAAGCACCTTATATGTTAAATGTGCTAATGATGTGCTTTTGATCATTGTTGTCTATGTTGATGACATGCTGCTCACTGGTCCTATTGAGACACATATTGCTGATTTTAAGGCTGATTTGCATGCCTCATTTGAGATGTCTGATTTGGGGCATTTGCATCACTATTTGGGCATTCAGTTTATGCACGTTGATGGTGGAATGGCTTTGTGTCAAACGAAATATATTGACACATTATTGCAGCGTTTTGGCCTTGAAGACTGTAAGCCTATTGCAACTCCTATGGAGACAGGTTTACGATTGAGTCTTCATGATACTGGAGATGCATTTGATGCTGTTCTCTATCAGCAGGCTGTTGGATGCTTGATTTACTTATGCATTACTCGGCCAGATATTCAGTTTGCTGTCTCACAGATGAGCAGGTTTATGCATTGCCCAGGAGTCACGCATTGGAAAGTGGTTAAGCGCATCTTTCGCTACTTGAGTGGTACTCGGCTACTTGGGTTGTTTTATCCCAAGGGGGGATCACTACCGCCAGATTTGCATGATTTTTCTGACTCAGATTGGGCTAGTTGCTATGACACTCGTGTATCCACCAGTGGTTTTTGCTTCATGCTTGGTAGCTCATGTATATCTTGGTTGAGCAAGAAGCAGCCTACTGTGCCCACTTCCACTTGTGAGGCTGAGTATAGGGCAGCTTTCACAGCGGCTGTTGAGTGTGTGTGGCTCAGATGCCTTATGGCTGATTTGGGTGTTGGCCAGTCTTCTACCACCACCATCTTCACTGACAGTCAGAGCGCATTGGCAGTTGCGAGGAACCCTGTGTTCCATGCTCGCACTAAGCACATTGAGGTGCATTATCACTATGTCAGGGAGGGGTTCTCTGCTGGGGAGATCAGCTTGGCATATGTGCCCAGGCAGGAGAACATTGCAGACCTTTTCACGAAGGCTCTGCCTAGGGAGAAGTTTGAAGCTTTCCGCAAAGCTTTGGGCTTACTTCCTTTTGTGGAGTGATTTCCACATAGCTTGGCACTTCTTTATACATGAGTGCCAGCTCCTTGTTCACCGCATCACTCCCAGGGGGGATTTGTTGATATATTTAGGTAGTGATGTGTGTGAACACTCTAGGACCGCCGGGGCACTTTTTTCCCTCTTTAGGAGGTTTTTTTCCCCCGGCTTGTATATACGCCTATTGCCCTAATGGGCTACTTATCTTTGTACATTCTCTAGTAATACATTCAGTCTTGTGTGTTGTGCTCCAAGCTTCTTCTTCTTCCTTGTGTTGTTCGCGTGCTTCCGCAGACATCTAACTCCAACATTAGATTCTTATAGCTGATATACCTCATGATGATAAATGAATAACCTTGGTGTGCCTCTAGCATCTAGATCCCATTTTGGTTAGGTAATTGGTGTCAAATTCAAAGGATGTGTCTCCTACATTTGTAAGTTCCTTGTGTCCTTTCTTGGAGTTCGTTTAGTTCTTTATCTAGGCTCTATAAAGGGTGTTTTTTCTTATTGAACTTCTTTCATTTCTCCTCTTTAACTTATTTCCACATGTGATATGTCCATGACTCATCAACATCTAGGATATTGGAGTCAAACTCTTGATCTTCTTCTTGTGGTGTAGTTAAGTTCTTAGGCTCAGATTGATGAATTTCTTTTTCCATAAGAATGCTTGGCAGTGTGGCTTGCATGGGCATTGGAGAGGAAAAAACATGTTCGATTATTTCTATCTCTCCTTCTCAACTCTCTAAGAGAAATTTAGAAGTAGCTTTAATAGGTGTGATCATTGGTACTCCATTAGACCATAGTGCATTAGTATGTCCATTGACGTGCGGTTTGGATGAGTGTCCTTGAATATGTGGGAAGTTCATAGGATAGGTGTCATTTATTAAAAGAAGGGCCTTGGAATGCAAGTACTAAATAAAAGATCTTGTACCTTCTCTACTAAATTTTGAGCCAACTCAACCATTCTCCTACATATATACCTTCATAAGTTCAGAGTTATCCAAACTTACGAACTCAAGATAAAGAACACAAACACATACACATTGGAAAAAATAACAAACAAAAGAAAGAGACTTAAGACCAATATAAGACATGAAAAATACAACCAAGAAAGAAAACCAATACAAAAAGAGATGCACACACACTCACATGAACACGAACACACATACACACACACACAAAGCAAAAAAATAAATAAATAATAAAAATAAAATAAAAAATAAAAAATAAAAAAATAATAATAAATAATTAAACAATAATAAATTAAAAAAGAAACAAATTAAAATAAAAAATATAAATATATAAAAATAGAATTTAAATTAAAAGAAAATAAATAAATAATAATAATTCCATAAATAAATAAATAAATAATGATTATATATATATAAGCAAATTAAACAAAAACAAAATGAAATAAAATGTGCATCGTCAACTTCTATGTCTGTCCTAAACAAGAAGTATCAGAATTAAACTTTATCATGCATAGCTTGGACAAATAGCTATGACATCCCTACTCACGTCATTAGTGCCCTAGAGTAGGTGCAGACTTTAATAAAGAGTCTTTCTAAATCAACTATAGGATAACACTTTAAATGAAGCTATATGGACACTCCTATTGCTATCCTATCTTGAAAGGCTCTATTTTGAGATGCCATGATGGCCTATACCCATGATTTTGTCTCTTACAAGAAGTACTAGAATGATCACCTCCACAATTGTAAAAATGCCTACTATGGTGTGAACTTTCTTGATTCTTGTTAGCAACATAACCGAGATTCAATGTCTTTAGTATACTTTTTACTAGATTATTCAAGTTTGAATCTCTAGCGGCGGTTGAAAAAATACTCTAGCTGATTAAGATGGAGAGCTGATTACGATGGAGATCACGATTGTTGATGGACGATGGAGGTTACGGTTCAGAAACAGCGGTTCAAAAAATGCTCTAGTTGATTACCATGGAGAGCTGATTATGACGCAGATCACGATTGCTGACGGACGATGGAGATTAGGGTTCAGAAACGGTGGTGGTATTGCTGATGGATCGAGAGGAGCTTGTGCCTTTATTCCTATTGACACAAGCTTGTGCCTCTGGAGCTCCGACGACGGACAGGTTGTTCGTTCTCGACGGGAGATGGATCCGTGTTGTATCTAACGTGTGTCTATCGTAGAGCTGTGGCGAGCTATGTCTGTTGTGCATATGTGTGTCTATCGCGGAGCCTAGAGCATCTATCCTACCTCTACCCACCAAGTGTTTTTGGCATGCTGGCCTTTTTTGCATGCACTATGGACTTCCTCTCCATCATTTGTGGGCATGAAGAAATATACATACACAAACACACACATACACATACACACACATACACATACACATACACATACACATACAAATACACATACACATACTCATACATATACACATACACATAGACATACACACACATACACATAAACACGTACACATACACATACACATAAACATACACATACACATACACATACACATACACATACAAATACAAATACACATACACATAAACATACACATACACATACACATACACATACACATATACACACATAAAGTGATGTAGGAAAGGAAGGAAGACATAAAGTCTACACAATTAGGGCATCCAAATGCAAAGAAAATTGACTAGGAGCCATGGCGCTGCAACACAGGGACATATACAACACATACAAATACGCAACACATACACACACAGACACATACACATACACATACACATACACATATGCATATGCATATCCATACACATACACATACACATACACATACACACACATACACATACACATACAAATACACATACGCATACACATACACATACACATACACATACACATACACATACACACACATACACATACACATACACATACACATACACATACACATACACATACACATACATGTACACATATAAATACACATACACATACACATACATATACACATACACATACACATAAACCTACACATACACATACATACACATGCACATACACATACAAACACATACACATACACATACACATACACATCCACATCCACATCCACATCCACATCCACATCCACATCCACATCCACATCCACATCCACATTCACATCCACATCCACATCCACATACACATACACATACACAAACATATACTCATACAAACACATACACAAACACATAGAAATATACATACACATACACATACACATACAAATACACATACACATACTCATACATATACACATACAAATACACATACACATACACACACATAAACATATACATGTACACATACACATACACATAAACATACACATACACATAAACATACACATACACATACACATACACATATACATACACATAGACATACACATACACATACACATACACATACACATAAACATACATATACACATGCCTAGTCAAATATAGGAATTCATGCACATCCGCATACACATATACACACATATGCAAGAAAATAAACATAAACATACATATATGTATCCACATACGCATACACAACCATATACACATCCACATGCATACACATACTTATACACATACACATATACATAGAGATACCCATACACATGTACATACACATACACATGCACATACACATATACATACACATACACATACACATACACATAGAAATATACATACACGTACACATACACATATACATACAGATACACATACACATTAACATACACATACACATAAACATATGCATACACATACACATACAAATAAAAATACACATACGCATGCAGGTACATGTACACATACACATACACATACACACGCATGTACACATATACATACACATACACATACACATACACACACATACACATTCATACGAATACACATACACATACATATACACATACACATATGCATACACATACACATACACATACACATACACATACATGCACACATACATGTACACATACAAGTACACATATACCTACACATACACAGACAAATACAAATACACATACATTTACACATACACTTACACATTAACTTACACCTACACGTACACTTACACATAGAAATAGACATAGAAATACACATAAACATATGCATACTCATTCACATATACGTACACAAACACATACAAATTTGCATACATATACACCTACAAAAACACATAGACATACACATACACATACACATACACATACACATACACATACACATACACACAAGCATACACATACACATACACATACACATACCTATAGTCATACACATTCACATACTCATACACATACACATACACATACACATACACATACACATACATATACACATACACATTAACATACACATATAGATACATATACACATACACCCACACAAACATATATAGATACACATACACATACACGTATACATATACATACAAATACAAAATACATGTACACATACACATACACATACACATGCACATACACATACACATACACATACACATATACATGTACATACACATACACATACACATACACATACACATACGCATACACATACACATACATATATACATACAACTACACATACACATATACATATAGATCCACATACACATACACATACAAATATACATAAATATACAGATACAGATACACATGAACATGCACATACACATACATAGACACAGACACATGCATAGATATACACACTATACACATAGAGATACAAACATAGATACACACATATACACATTCACATATACATTCACATACACACACATACACATACATACACATGGAGATAGACAAACACATACACATTGAAGTAAATAAACACACACACATACATAACAACATGCACAACCACATACACGTACACATACATGTAAACATACACATACACATACACATACACATACATTTACACATACACATACACATACACATACACATAAACATACACATCCACATCACATACACACACTCAGACACATAGACATACACATTCACATACACATACACCTAAATCTACACATACACATACACAGACACTTACACATACACATACACATGCGCATGCACGTACACATACACATAGACATACAAATACACCTACACATACGTATATACATACACATACAAATACAAATACACATGCACATACACATACACATACACATACACATACACATACACATATAGGTACACATACACATACACATACACACATACACATACACACATACACATACACATACACATACACATACACATCCACATACACATACACATACACATACACATATAGATACACATACACATATACATAAACATACACATACACACACATAGACATACACATACATATACACATACACATACACATACACCTATACATACACATACACATACACATACACATACACATGCACATATGCATACAAATACACATGCACATACACATACACATGCAAATACACATACACACACATATAGATAAATATACACATAACCATTCACATACAAATACACACATAAAATTGCACACCCATAAACAAAGAAATACACATAAATGTAAATCACACACATACACATGTACATGCACATACACATACACATGCACTAGCACATACACATACACATTAAGAACTATGACATACACAAAAATCGGAACATAGACATACACATACACGAACATAAACATGTAAGATACACATAAACATACAAATTCAGAGGCATGCACATACACATCCACATAAACATACACATCCACATCTACGTGCACATACACATACATATACACATACACATAAACATACACATCCACATCTACGTGCACATACACATACACATACACATACACATACACATACACATAAACATACACATACACATACACATGCACATACACATAAACCTACACATAAACATACACATACACATACACATACACATACACATGCACATGCACATACACATACACATAGACATACAAACACACATACACATATACACATCACATAAACATACACACACATACACAGACACATACACATACTCATACACATACACCTGCACATTTACACATACACATACACATACATATACACATACAGATACACATACTCATAAACATATGCATACACATACACATACACACACATGCACATACACATACACATACACATACACATACACATACACATAAACATGCACATACACGTAGACATAGACATACAGAGACACATACACATACACATACACATACACATATACATTCACATACACATACACATACACATCCACCTACACATACATATGCCCATACACATACACACACATATAGATAAATATACACATAACCATTCACATACACGTACACACACGAAATTCCACACACAAACAAAGGCATACACATAAATGTAAATCACACACATACACATGTACATGCACATAGACACACACAAACATAAACATGTAAGATACACATAAACATATAGATTTAGATACATGTACATATACACATACACATACACATACACATAAAAATACACATACACATACATGTACACATACACATACATGTACACATACACATACACATACACATACAAATACACATACACATACACATACATGTACACGTGCACATACACATACACATACACATACACATACAAATACACATGCATACACATATACATACACATACACATACATATACACATACAAATATGCATACACATATGCATACACATACACATACACATGCACATACACATACACATACGCATACACATACACGTACACATACATGTACACATACAACAACACGTACACATATACACATAGCCATAAAAATAAAAATACACATACACATACACTTACCATTAACTTACACCTAGACATACACTCACACATAGAAATACACATACACATACACATATGCATACTCATACACATATACATACACATACACATACAAATACACATAAACATACAAATTTACATACACATGCAAATACAAAAACACATACACATACACATACACATGCACATACACATACACATAGACATACACATATGCATATGCATAGACATATACATTCACATACATCTACACATACACATAGACATACACATACACATACACATACGCATACACATAGACATACACATACACATACACATAAACATCCACATACACATACACAAAAATATACACATTTAGATACATATACAAATACACTTGCACAAACATATAAAGATACACATACACATACACATATACAAATGCATACAGATATACACATACAAAATACATATACAAATAGCATACACATACACATACACATGCACATACACATACATGGATACATAAACATACACATATATGCATACAAATACACATACACATTTGCATGTGCATGTGCATGTGCATGTGTATGTGTATGTGTATGGGTATGTGTATGGGTATGTGTATGTGTATGTGTATGTGTATATGTATGGGTATGTGTATGTGTATGTGTATGTGTATGTGTATGTGTATGTGTATGTGTATGTGTATGTGTATGTGTATGTGTATGTGTATGTGTATGTGTATGTGTATGTGTATGTGTATGTGTATGTGTATGTGTATGTGTATGTGTATGTTTATGTGTATGTGTATGTGTATGTGTATGTGTATGTCTATGTGTATGTCTATGTGTATGTCTATG
>CM035431.1:96787407-96789907 GCA_020310875.1 Ceratopteris richardii
TGTATGTGTATGTGTATGTGTATGTGTATGTGTATGTGTATGTGTATGTGTATGTGTATGTGTATGTGTATGTGTATGTGTATGTGTATGTGTATGTGTATGTGTATGTGTATGTGTATGTGTTGTATGTGTATGTGTATGTGCTTGTATGTGTATGTGTATGTGTATGTGTATGTGTATGTGTATGTGTATGTGTATGTGTATGTGTATGTGTATGTGTATGTGTATGTGTATGTGTATGTGTATGTGTATGTGTATGTGTATGTGTATGTGTATGTGTATGTGTATGTGTATGTGTATGTGTATGTGTATGTGTATGTGTATGTGTATGTGTATGTGTATGTGTATGTTGTATGTGTATGTGTATGTGTATGTGTATGTGTATGTGTATGTGTATGTGTATGTGTATGTGTATGTGTATGTGTATGTGTATGTGTATGTGTATGTGTATGTGTATGTGTATGTGTATGTGTATGTGTATGTGTATGTGTATGTGTATGTGTATGTGTATGTGTATGTGTATGTGTATGTGTATGTGTATGTGTATGTGTATGTGTATGTGTATGTGTACGTGTACGTGTACGTGTACGTGTACGTGTACGTGTACGTGTACGTGTACGTGTACGTGTACGTGTACGTGTACGTGTACGTGTACGTGTACGTGTACGTGTACGTGTACGTGTACGTGTACGTGTACGTGTACGTGTACGTGTACGTGTACGTGTACGTGTACTGTGTACTGTGTACGTGTATGTGTACGTGTACGTGTACGTGTACGTGTACTGTGTATGTGTATGTGTATGTGTATGTGTAGGTGTATGTGTATGTGTATGTGTATGTGTATGTGTATGTGTATGTGTATGTGTATGTGTATGTGTATGTGTATGTGTATGTGTATGTGTATGTGTATGTGTATGTGTATGTGTATGTGTATGTGTATGTGTATGTGTATGTGTATGTGTATGTGTATGTGTATGTGTATGTGTATGTGTATGTGTATGTGTATGTGTATGTGTATGTGTATGTGTATGTGTATGTGTACGTGTATGTGTACGGTGTAGGTGTACGTGTACGTGTACGTGTACGTGTACGTGTACGTGTACGTGTACGTGTACGTGTACGTGTACGTGTACGTGTACGTGTACGTGTACGTGTATGTGTACGTGTAGGTGTACGTGTAGGTGTAGTGTAGGTGTATGTGTATGTGTATGTGTATGTGTATGTGTATGTGTATGTGTATGTGTATGTGTATGTGTATGTGTATGTGTATGTGTATGTGTATGTGTATGTGTATGTGTATGTGTATGTGTATGTGTATGTGTATGTGTATGTGTATGTGTATGTGTATGTGTATGTGTATGTGTATGTGTATGTGTATGTGTATGTGTATGTGTATGTGTATGTGTATGTGTATGTGTATGTGTATGTGTATGTGTATGTGTATGTGTATGTGTATGTGTATGTGTATGTGTATGTGTATGTGTATGTGTATGTGTATGTGTATGTGTATGTGTATGTATGTGTATGTGTATGTGTATGTGTATGTGTATGTGTATGTGTATGTGTATTGTATGTGTATGTGTATGTGTATGTGTATGTGTATGTGTATGTGTATGTGTATGTGTATGTGTATGTGTATGTGTATGTGTATGTGTATGTGTATGTGTATGTGTATGTGTATGTGTATGTGTATGTGTATGTGTATGTGTATGTGTATGTGTATGTGTATGTGTATGTGTATGTGTATGTGTATAAGTATGTGTATGTGTATGTGTATGTGTATGTGTATGTGTATGTGTATGTGTATGTGTATGTGTATGTGTATGTGTATGTGTATGTGTATGTGTATGTGTATGTGTATGTGTATGTGTAGGTGTAGTGTACGTGTACGTGTACGTGTACGTGTACGTGTACGTGTACGTGTACGTGTACGTGTACGTGTACGTGTACGTGTACGTGTACGTGTACGTGTACGTGTACGTGTACGTGTACGTGTACGTGTACGTGTACGTGTACGTGTACGTGTACGTGTATGTGTATGTGTATGTGTATGTGTATGTGTATGTGTATGGTGTATGTGTATGTGTGTATGTGTAGTGTATGTGTATGTGTATGTGTATGTGTATGTGTATGTGTATGTGTATGTGTATGTGTATGTGTATGTGTATGTGTATGTGTATGTGTATGTGTATGTGTATGTGTATGTGTATGTGTATGTGTATGTGTATGTGTATGTGTATGTGTATGTGTATGTGTATGTGTATGTGTATGTGTATGTGTATGTGTATGTGTATGTGTATGTGTATGTGTATGTGTATGTGTATGTGTATGTGTATGTGTATGTGTATGTGTATGTGTATGTGTATGTGTATGTGTATGTGTATGTGTATGTGTATGTGTATGTGTATGTGTATGTGTATGTGTATGTGTATGTGTATGTGTATGTGTATGTGTATGTGTATGTGTATGTGTATGTGTATGTGTATGTGTATGTGTATGT
>CM035431.1:96794907-96797407 GCA_020310875.1 Ceratopteris richardii
ACGTGTACGTGTAGGTGTACGTGTACGTGTACGTGTACGTGTAGGTGTACGTGTACGTGTACGTGTAGTGTACGTGTAGTGTACGTGTACGTGTACGGTGTACGTGTACGTGTACGTGTACGTGTACGTGTACGTGTACGTGTACGTGTACGTGTACGTGTACGTGTACGTGTACGTGTACGTGTAGGTGTACGTGTACGTGTACGTGTAGGTGTACGTGTACGTGTACGTGTAGGTGTACGTGTACGTGTACGTGTAGGTGTACGTGTACGTGTACGTGTAGGTGTACGTGTACGTGTACGTGTAGGTGTACGTGTACGGTTGTACGTGTAGGTGTACGTGTACGTGTACGTGTGGGTGTACGTGTATGTGTACGTGTGGGTGTACGTGTACGTGTACGTGTAGGTGTACGTGTACGTGTACGTGTAGGTGTACGTGTACGTGTACGTGTAGGTGTACGTGTACGTGTACGTGTAGGTGTACGTGTACGTGTACGTGTAGGTGTACCTGTACGGTACGTGTAGGTGTACGTGTACGTGTAGTGTAGGTGTACGTGTACGTGTACGTGTAGGTGTACGTGTATGTGTACGTGTAGGTGTACGTGTACGTGTACGTGTAGGGTACATGTACGTGTACGTGTAGGTGTACGTTGTAGGTGTACCTGTAGGTGTAAGTGTAGGTGTACGTGGTAGGTGTACGTGTAGGTGTACGTGTACTGTGTACGTTGTAGGTGTACGTGTACGTGTACGTGTAGGTGTACGTGTACGTGTACGTGTAGGTGTACGTGTACGTGTACGTGTAGGTGTACGTGTACGTGTACGTGTTAGGTTGTACGTGTACGTGTACGTGTAGGTGTACGTGTACGTGTACGTGTAGGTGTACGTGTACGGTAGGTGTACGTGTACGTGTACGTGTAGGTGTACGTGTACGTGTACGTGTAGGTGTATGTGTAACGTGTAGTGTAGGTGTACGTGTACGTGTACGTGTAGGTGTACGTGTACGTGTACGTGTAGGTGTACGTGTACGTGTACGTGTAGGTGTACGTGTACGTGTACGTGTAGGTGTACGTGTACGTGTACGTGTAGGTGTACGTGTACGTGTACGGTGAGGTGTACGTGTACGTGTACGTGTAGGTGTACGTGTACGTGTACGTGTACGTGTACGGTGTACGTGTACGTGTACGTGCTGTAGGTGTACGTGTACGTGTACGTGTAGGTGTACGTGTACGTGTACGTGTAGGTGTACGTGTACGTGTACGTGTAGGTGTACGTGTACGTTGTACGTGTAGGTGTACGTGTACGTGTACGTGTATGTGTACGTGTACGTGTACGTGTATGTGTACGTGCTACGTGTACGTGTATGTGTACGGTGCTACGTGTACGTGTATGTGTAGGTGTACGTGTACGGTATGTGTATGTGTAGTGTACGTGTATGTGTAGGTGTACGTGTACGTGTATGTGTAGGTGTACGTGTATGTGTATGTGTAGGTGTACGTGTACGTGTATGTGTAGGTGTACGTGTACGTGTAGGTGTAGGTGTACGTGTACGTGTATGTGTAGGTGTATGTGTATGTGTATCTGTATGTGTATGTGTATGTGTATGTGTATGTGTATGTGTATGTGTATGTGTATGTATATGTGTATGTGTATGTGTATGTGTATGTGTATGTGTATGTGTATGTGTATGTGTATGTGTATGTGTATGTGTATGTGTATGTGTATGTGTATGTGTATGTGTATGTGTATGTGTATGTGTATGTGTAGGTGTACGTGTACGTGTACGTGTACGTGTACGTGTACGTGTACGTGTACGTGTACGTGTACGTGTACGTGTACGTGTACGTGTACGTGTACGTGTATGTGTATGTGTAGGTGTATGTGTATGTGTAGGTGTAGGTGTAGGTGTATGGTATGTGTATGTGTATGTGTATGTGTATGTGTATGTGTATGTGTATGTGTATGTGTATGTGTATGTGTATGTGTATGTGTATGTGTATGTGTATGTGTATGTGTATGTGTATGTGTATGTGTCTGTGTATGTGTATGTGTATGTGTATGTGTATGTGTATGTGTATGTGTATGTGTATGTGTATGTGTATGTGTATGTGTATGTGTATGTGTATGTGTATGTGTATGTGTATGTGTATGGTGTGTATGTGTATGTGTATGTGTATGTGTATGTGTATGTGTATGTGTATGTGTATGTGTATGTGTATGTGTATGTGTATGTGTATGTGTATGTGTATGTGTATGTGTATGTGTATGTGTATGTGTATGTGTATGTATGTGTATGTGTATGTGTATGTGTATGTGTATGTGTATGTATGTGTATGTGTATGTGTATGTGTATGTGTATGTGTATGTGTATGTGTATGTGTATGTGTATGTGTATGTGTATGTGTATGTGTATGTGTATGTGTATGTGTATGTGTATGTGTATGTGTATGTGTATGTGTATGTGTATGTGTATGTGTATGTGTATGTGTATGTGTATGTGTATG
>CM035431.1:96799907-96852407 GCA_020310875.1 Ceratopteris richardii
TGTATGTGTATGTGTATGTGTATGTGTATGTGTATGTGTATGTGTATGTGTATGTGTATGTGTATGTGTATGTGTATGTGTATGTGTATGTGTATGTGTATTATGTGTATGTGTATGTGTATGTGTATGTGTATGTGTATGTGTATGTGTATGTGTATGTGTATGTGTATGTGTATGTGTATGTGTATGTGTATGTATGTGTATGTGTATGTGTATGTGTATGTGTATGTGTATGTGTATGTGTATGTGTATGTGTATGTGTATGTGTATGTGTATGTGTATGTGTATGTGTATGTGTATGTGTATGTGTATGTGTATGTGTATGTGTATGTGTATGTGTATGTGTACGTGTACGTGTACGTGTAGTGTACGTGTACGTGTAGTGTACGTGTACGTGTACGTGTACGTGTACGTGTACGTGTACGTGTACGTGTACGTGTACTGTGTACGTGTACGTGTACGTGTACGTGTACGTGTACGTGTAGTGTATGTGTACTGTGTACGTGTACGTGTACGTGTACGTGTATGTGTATGTGTATGTGTATGTGTATGTGTATGTGTATGTGTATGTGTATGTGTATGTGTATGTGTATGTGTATGTGTATGTGTATGTGTATGTGTATGTGTATGTGTATGTGTATGTGTATGTGTATGTGTATGTGTATGTGTATGTGTATGTGTATGTGTATGTGTATGTGTATGTGTATGTGTATGTGTATGTGTATGTGTATGTGTATGTGTATGTGTATGTGTATGTGTATGTGTATGTGTATGTGTATGTGTATGTGTATGTGTATGTGTATGTGTATGTGTATGTGTATGTGTATGTGTATGTGTATGTGTATGTGTATGTGTATGTGTAGGTGTAGGTGTATGTGTATGTGTATGTGTATGTGTATGTGTATGTGTATGTGTATGTGTATGTGTACGTGTACGTGTACGTGTACGTGTACGTGTACGTGTACGTGTACGTGTACGTGTACGTGTACGTGTACGTGTATGTGTATGTGTATGTGTATGTGTATGTGTAGGTGTAGGTGTAGGTGTATGTGTATGTGTATGTGTATGTGTATGTGTATGTGTATGTGTATGTGTATGTGTATGTGTATGTGTATGTGTATGATGTGTATGTGTATGTGTATGTGTATGTGTATGTGTATGTGTATGTGTATGTGTATGTGTATGTGTATGTGTATGTGTATGTGTAGTGTATGTGTATGTGTATGTGTATGTGTATGTGTATGTGTATGTGTATGTGTATGTGTATGTGTATGTGTATGTGTATGTGTATGTGTATGTGTATGTGTATGTGTATGTGTATGTGTATGTGTATGTGTATGTGTATGTGTATGTGTATGTGTATGTGTATGTGTATGTGTATGTGTATGTGTATGTGTATGTGTATGTGTATGTGTATGTGTATGTGTATGTGTATGTGTATGTGTATGTGTATGTGTATGTGTATGTGTATGTGTATGTGTATGTGTATGTGTATGTGTATGTGTATGTGTATGTGTATGTGTATGTGTATGTGTATGTGTATGTGTATGTGTATGTGTATGTGTATGTGTATGTGTATGTGTATGTGTATGTGTATGTGTATGTGATGTGTATGTGTATGTGTATGTGTATGTGTATGTATGTGTATGTGTATGTGTATGTGTATGTGTATGTGTATGTGTATGTGTATGTGTATGTGTATGTGTATGTGTATGTGTATGTGTATGTGTAGTGTAGTGTAGGTGTAGGTGTACGTGTACGTGTACGTGTACGTGTACGTGTACGTGTACGTGTACGTGTACGTGTACGCTGTACGTGTACGTGTACGTGTACGTGTACGTGTACGTGTACGTGTACTGTGTACGTGTACGTGTACTGTGTACGGTGTACGTGTATGTGTATGTGTATGTGTATGTGTAGGTGTAGGTGTATGTGTATGTGTATGTGTATGTGTATGTGTATGTGTATGTGTATGTGTATGTGTATGTGTATGTGTATGTGTATGTGTATGTGTATGTGTATGTGTATGTGTATGTGTATGTGTATGTGTATGTGTATGTGTATGTGTATGTGTATGTGTATGTGTATGTGTATGTGTATGTGTATGTGTATGTGTATGTGTATGTGTATGTGTATGTGTATGTGTATGTGTATGTGTATGTATGTGTATGTGTATGTGTATGTGTATGTGTATGTGTATGTGTATGTGTATGTGTATGTGTATGTGTATGTGTATGTGTATGTGTATGTGTATGTGTATGTGTATGTGTATGTGTATGTGTATGTGTATGTGTATGTGTATGTGTATGTGTATGTGTATGTGTATGTGTATGTGTATGTGTATGTGTATGTGTATGTGTATGTGTATGTGTATGTGTATGTGTATGTGTATGTGTATGTATGTGTATGTGTATGTGTATGTGTATGTGTATGTGTATGTGTATGTGTATGTGTATGTGTATGTGTATGTGTATGTGTATGTGTATGTGTATGTGTATGTGTATGTGTATGTGTATGTGTATGTGTATGTGTATGTGTATGTGTATGTGTATGTGTATGTGTATGTGTATGTGCATGTGTATGTGTATCATGTGTGTATGTGTATGTGTATGTGCTTGTATGTGTATGTGTATGTGTATGTGTATGTGTATGTGTATGTGTATGTGTATGTGTATGTGTATGTGTATGTGTATGTGTATGTGTATGTGTATGTGTATGTGTATGTGTATGTTGTATGTGTATGTGTATGTGTATGTGTATGTGTATGTGTATGTGTATGTGTATGTGTATGTGTATGTGTATGTATGTGTATGTGTATGTGTATGTGTATGTGTATGTGTATGTGTATGTGTATGTGTATGTGTATGTGTATGTGTATGTGTATGTGTATGTGTATGTGTATGTGTATGTGTATGTGTATGTGTATGTGTATGTGTATGGTATGTGTATGTGTATGTGTATGTGTATGTGTATGTGTATGTGTAGTGTACGTGTACGTGTACGTGTACGTGTACGTGTACGTGTACGTGTACGTGTACGTGTACGTGTACGTGTACGTGTACGTGTACGTGTACGTGTACGTGTCCGTGTACGTGTACGTGTACGTGTACGTGTACGTGTACGTGTACGTGTACGTGTACGTGTACGTGTACGTGTACGTGTACGTGTACGTGTACGTGTACGTGTACGTGTACGTGTACGTGTACGTGTACGTGTACGTGTACGTGTACGTGTACGTGTACGTGTACGTGTACGTGTACGTGTACGTTGTACGTGTACGTGTACGTGTACGTGTACGTGTACTGTTGTACGTGTACGTGTACGTGTACGTGTACGTGTACGTGTACGTGTACGTGTATGTGTATGTGTAGGTGTAGGTGTATGTGTATGTGTATGTGTATGTGTATGTGTATGTGTATGTGTATGTGTATGTGTATGTGTATGTGTATGTGTATGTGTATGTGTATGTGTATGTGTATGTGTATGTGTATGTGTATGTGTATGTGTATGTGTATGTGTATGTGTATGTGTATGTGTATGTGTATGTGTATGTGTATGTGTATGTGTATGTGTATGTGTATGTGTATGTGTATGTGTATGTGTATGTGTATGTGTATGTGTATGTGTATGTGTAGGTGTATGTGTATGTGTAGGTGTAGGTGTATGTGTAGGTGTACGTGTACGTGTACGTGTACGTGTACGTGTACGTGTACGTGTACGTGTACGTGTACGTGTACGTGTACGTGTACGTGTACGTGTACGTGTACGTGTACGTGTACGTGTACGTGTACGTGTACGTGTACGTGTACGTGTACGTGTATGTGTATGTGTATGTGTATGTGTATGTGTAGGTGTAGGTGTAGGTGTATGTGTATGTGTATGTGTATGTGTATGTGTATGTGTATGTGTATGTGTATGTGTATGTGTATGTGTATGTGTATGTGTATGTGTATGTGTATGTGTATGTGTATGTGTATGTGTATGTGTATGTGTATGTGTATGTGTATGTGTATGTGTATGTGTATGTGTATGTGTATGTGTATGTGTATGTGTATGTGTATGTGTATGTGTATGTGTATGTGTATGTGTATGTGTATGTGTATGTGTATGTGTATGTGTATGTGTATGTGTATGTGTATGTGTATGTGTATGTGTATGTGTATGTGTATGTGTATGTGTATGTGTATGTGTATGTGTATGTGTATGTGTATGTGTATGTGTATGTGTATGTGTATGTGTATGTGTATGTGTATGTGTATGTGTATGTGTATGTGTATGTGTATGTGTATGTGTATGTGTATGTGTATGTGTATGTGTATGTTGTATGTGTATGTGTATGTGTATGTGTATGTGTATGTGTATGTGTATGTGTATGTGTATGTGTATGTGTATGTGTATGTGTATGTGTATGTGTATGTGTATGTGTATGTGTATGTGTATGTGTATGTGTATGTGTATGTGTATGTGTATGTGTATGTGTATGTGTATGTGTATGTGTATGTGTATGTGTATGTGTATGTGTATGTGTATGTGTATGTGTATGTGTATGTGTAGGTGTATGTGTAGGTGTAGGTGTACGTGTACGTGTACGTGTACGTGTACGTGTACGTGTACGTGTACGTGTACGTGTATGTGTACGTGTAGGTGTACGTGTAGGTGTACGTGTACGTGTACGTGTACGTGTACGTGTACGTGTACGTGTACGTGTACGTGTACGTGTACGTGTACGTGTACGTGTACGTGTACGTGTACGTGTACGTGTACGTGTACGTGTACGTGTACGTGTACGTGTACGTGTACGTGTACGTGTACGTGTAGGTGTACGTGTACGTGTACGTGTAGGTGTACGTGTACGTGTACGTGTAGGTGTACGTGTACGTGTACGTGTAGGTGTACGTGTACGTGTACGTGTAGGTGTACGTGTACGTGTACGTGTAGGTGTACGTGTACGTGTACGTGTAGGTGTACGTGTACGTGTACGTGTAGGTGTACGTGTACGTGTACGTGTAGGTGTACGTGTACGTGTACGTGTAGGTGTACGTGTACGTGTACGTGTAGGTGTACGTGTACGTGTACGTGTAGGTGTACGTGTACGTGTACGTGTAGGTGTACGTGTACGTGTACGTGTAGGTGTACGTGTACGTGTACGTGTAGGTGTACGTGTACGTGTACGTGTAGGTGTACGTGTACGTGTACGTGTAGGTGTACGTGTACGTGTACGTGTAGGTGTACGTGTACGTGTACGTGTAGGTGTACGTGTACGTGTACGTGTAGGTGTACGTGTACGTGTACGTGTAGGTGTACGTGTACGTGTACGTGTAGGTGTACGTGTACGTGTACGTGTAGGTGTACGTGTACGTGTACGTGTAGGTGTACGTGTACGTGTACGTGTAGGTGTACGTGTACGTGTACGTGTAGGTGTACGTGTACGTGTACGTGTAGGTGTACGTGTACGTGTACGTGTAGGTGTACGTGTACGTGTACGTGTAGGTGTACGTGTACGTGTACGTGTAGGTGTACGTGTACGTGTACGTGTAGGTGTACGTGTACGTGTACGTGTAGGTGTACGTGTACGTGTACGTGTAGGTGTACGTGTAGGTGTACGTGTAGGTGTACGTGTAGGTGTACGTGTAGGTGTACGTGTACGTGTACGTGTACGTGTAGGTGTACGTGTACGTGTACGTGTAGGTGTACGTGTACGTGTACGTGTAGGTGTACGTGTACGTGTACGTGTAGGTGTACGTGTACGTGTACGTGTAGGTGTACGTGTACGTGTACGTGTACGTGTACGTGTACGTGTACGTGTACGTGTACGTGTACGTGTACGTGTACGTGTACCTGTAGGTGTACGTGTACGTGTACCTGTAGGTGTACGTGTACGTGTACCTGTAGGTGTACGTGTACGTGTACCTGTAGGTGTACGTGTACGTGTACCTGTAGGTGTATGTGTACGTGTAACTGTAGGTGTACGTGTACGTGTACCTGTAGGTGTACGTGTACGTGTATGTGTAGGTGTACGTGTACGTGTACGTGTAGGTGTACGTGTACGTGTACGTGTACGTGTACGTGTACGTGTACGTGTACGTGTAGGTGTACGTGTACGTGTACGTGTAGGTGTACGTGTACGTGTACGTGTAGGTGTACGTGTACGTGTACGTGTAGGTGTACGTGTACGTGTACGTGTAGGTGTACGTGTACGTGTACGTGTAGGTGTATGTGTACGTGTACGTGTAGGTGTACGTGTACGTGTACGTGTAGGTGTATGTGTACGTGTACGTGCAGGTGTACGTGTACGTGCAGGTGCAGGTGTACGTGTACGTGCAGGTGTACGTGTACGTGTACGTGCAGGTGTACGTGTACGTGCAGGTGTACGTGTACGTGTACGTGTAGGTGTACGTGTACGTGTACGTGTAGGTGTACGTGTACGTGTACGTGTAGGTGTAGGTGTACGTGTACGTGTACGTGTAGGTGTACGTGTACGTGTACGTGTAGGTGTACGTGTACGTGTACGTGTAGGTGTACGTGTACGTGTACGTGTAGGTGTACGTGTACGTGTACGTGTAGGTGTAGGTGTACGTGTACGTGTACGTGTGTACGTGTACGTGTACGTGTACGTGTGTACGTGTACGTGTACGTGTAGGTGTAGGTGTACGTGTACGTGTACTGTACGTGTAGGTGTACGTGTACGTGTACGTGTACGTGTACGTGTACGTGTAGGTGTACGTGTACGTGTACGTGTAGGTGTACGTGTACGTGTACGTGTACGTGTAGGTGTACGTGTACGTGTACGTGTAGGTGTACGTGTACGTGTACGTGTACGTGTACGTGTACGTGTACGTGTACGTGTACGTGTACGTGTACGTGTACGTGTACGTGTAGGTGTACGTGTACGTGTACGTGTAGGTGTACGTGTACGTGTACGTGTAGGTGTACGTGTACGTGTACGTGTAGGTGTACGTGTACGTGTACGTGTAGGTGAACGTGTACGTTTACGTGTAGGTGAACGTGTACGTGTACGTGTAGGTGTACGTGTACGTGTACGTGTAGGTGTACGTGTACGTGTACGTGTGGGTGTACGTGTACGTGTACGTGTGGGTGTACGTGTATGTGTACGTGTGGGTGTACGTGTACGTGTACGTGTAGGTGTACGTGTACGTGTACGTGTAGGTGTACGTGTACGTGTACGTGTAGGTGTACGTGTATGTGTACGTGTAGGTGTACGTGTACGTGTACGTGTAGGTGTACCTGTACGTGTACGTGTAGGTGTACGTGTACGTGTACGTGTAGGTGTACGTGTACGTGTACGTGTAGGTGTACGTGTACGTGTACGTGTAGGTGTACGTGTAGGTGTACCTGTAGGTGTACGTGTAGGTGTACGTGTAGGTGTACGTGTAGGTGTACGTGTACGTGTACGTGTAGGTGTACGTGTACGTGTACGTGTAGGTGTACGTGTACGTGTACGTGTAGGTGTACGTGTACGTGTACGTGTAGGTGTATGTGTACGTGTACGTGTAGGTGTACGTGTACGTGTACGTGTAGGTGTACGTGTACGTGTACGTGTAGGTGTACGTGTACGTGTACGTGTAGGTGTACGTGTACGTGTACGTGTAGGTGTACGTGTACGTGTACGTGTAGGTGTACGTGTACGTGTACGTGTAGGTGTACGTGTACGTGTACGTGTAGGTGTACGTGTACGTGTACGTGTAGGTGTACGTGTACGTGTACGTGTAGGTGTACGTGTACGTGTACGTGTAGGTGTACGTGTACGTGTACGTGTAGGTGTACGTGTACGTGTACGTGTAGGTGTACGTGTACGTGTACGTGTAGGTGTACGTGTACGTGTACGTGTAGGTGTACGTGTACGTGTACGTGTAGGTGTACGTGTACGTGTACGTGTAGGTGTACGTGTACGTGTACGTGTACGTGTAGGTGTACGTGTACGTGTACGTGTAGGTGTACGTGTACGTGTACGTGTAGGTGTACGTGTACGTGTACGTGTAGGTGTACGTGTACGTGTACGTGTAGGTGTACGTGTACGTGTATGTGTAGGTGTACGTGTACGTGTACGTGTATGTGTACGTGTACGTGTACGTGTATGTGTACGTGTACGTGTACGTGTATGTGTAGGTGTACGTGTACGTGTATGTGTAGGTGTACGTGTACGTGTATGTGTAGGTGTACGTGTACGTGTATGTGTAGGTGTACGTGTACGTGTATGTGTAGGTGTACGTGTACGTGTATGTGTAGGTGTACGTGTACGTGTATGTGTAGGTGTACGTGTACGTGTATGTGTAGGTGTATGTGTATGTGTATGTGTATGTGTATGTGTATGTGTATGTGTATGTGTATGTGTATGTGTATGTGTATGTGTATGTGTATGTGTATGTGTATGTGTAGGTGTATGTGTAGGTGTATGTGTAGGTGTATGTGTAGGTGTATGTGTAGGTGTATGTGTATGTGTATGTGTATGTGTATGTGTATGTGTATGTGTATGTGTATGTGTATGTGTATGTGTATGTGTATGTGTATGTGTATGTGTATGTGTATGTGTATGTGTATGTGTATGTGTATGTGTATGTGTATGTGTATGTGTATGTGTATGTGTATGTGTATGTGTATGTGTATGTGTATGTGTATGTGTATGTGTATGTGTATGTGTATGTGTATGTGTATGTGTATGTGTATGTGTATGTGTATGTGTATGTGTATGTGTATGTGTATGTGTATGTGTATGTGTATGTGTATGTGTATGTGTATGTGTATGTGTATGTGTATGTGTATGTGTATGTGTATGTGTATGTGTTGTTAAAAGTCAAGCTTCAAGCTAAAAATTCGTGGGGAATCTTTTATGGACATGTGGAGCAATCAAAGGAAGCCAAAATCCACGAGATTCCATCAAGAAAATTCACTCAACCACTCCCCAAGTCATCTCAACTAATTCCTCCAAGTTAGGAGGCTGATTTGGAAAGGTAGTTCCTAGATTTTAGGGGCACACCTCTCACTATAAAAGGAGCATGTATCCCGACTTCTTTTGGGCCATCTTCTTGGCGTTTTAGCTCATGTAAAGTGAGCACTAAGTGCTGGAGTTGTGATAAGCAAGCCCCTTGCTTAAGCAACCCCCTTGCTTGCTTGTTTGTTTTCTTTTAGTAGGCATATCTATGTGTGTGCGTAGGCAGTGTTGCAACTCTCTACCCCTGAGTTGTTAGCATTGGTTTTCCCTCATATGGTATCCATTTGATGTAACTCTTGTCTCATTGGATAGC
Organism: Ceratopteris richardii; assembly: GCA_020310875.1. Lineage (NCBI taxonomy): Eukaryota > Viridiplantae > Streptophyta > Polypodiopsida > Polypodiales > Pteridaceae > Ceratopteris > Ceratopteris richardii. The sequence goes on from CM035431.1 coordinate 96,809,171, forward strand.
TATAAGAGTCTATTTTATGCTTACCAATTCTCTGGAGCATTCTCTGAGTAAGCTGGGAGCAATATTCATTTTAGTGAAGTTGTGTGATTGATATCTCTCTCTTTGTGTAGGCTCTGTTGGAAATATTTTGCTCTCTGTTGTAAGGGCTGGTTATCCTTTTCTATGTATCCATTTGCTATGATTTTGGTGTCATTGGGTAGCTATTAGAGTGCTCTAAAGTTGACTCAAGTTTGAGATTCATTCTCTGTATAATCTCTGAGAAAAGTTTGCTGGAGTGAAGTGAGGTCTCTGCTTGACTAGCAGTTGTGAGCATTCAACTAGCTCATGTTGTAGACATTGTTTCTCTTTGTGTAAGCATCCATTTCAAGTGAAATTTGTTTTGTTGGAAAGCCCTTGGTGTCTACTACAGGTCTACAAAAGCTCACTGGAGTTCTCTCCATAAGCTCTGAGTAAGAGCATTTTTTGTGTGCAGAGGTCAAAGAAGGATACCTGTGGAGGTCATTCGCGCTTCATCGTTGCTTAGGGGTTGAGATACTTCCCCCATCAGTGGTATCAGAGCATTTGGGCATCTTGGAGGTATCACATACAAGCAAGAAGACCTCTTGGAGTTGGTGGTTGAAGAGTTGCATCAACAAAAGCTTCTTGGAGGTAGCTCACATCAAGGGGGAGCTATTCTACTCAAATTTGCAAGAGCATAAGGTGTCCATCTAAGGAAAGCTTTCGATTGAGGTAACCTCAGAGCCTCATTTTCATTTTACACACATTGGAGCATTAGCCAAGGGCTAGGTCAAGTATCAAAGACTAGATATGGGAGACTTCAACACTCAAATTGAAAAGCTAGACAAAGGTAACTATCAACCATGGAGATTTAGGGTCTCCAACTATCTTATGGGCAAGGGCCTTTGGGGGTTGATTAGTGGAAGTGAACCAAGACCTAGGTTGGATGAGAATCCAACCAATGACCAGAGAAGGGCCTTTAGGGAATGGAATGAAAGAGACAAGAGGGTTATCTTTATTCTTTCCCAACACATTAGCAATAGCATGATCGGCCATATCCAAGACCTGGATTCAAGCATGAAGGTATGGGAGACACTTGAAAGGCTTTATTCAACAAGCACCAAAGCAAGAAAGATCCAACTCAAGAATGAGCTCAACAACCTTAGGAAGAGCTCAGGGAGTAGCATAAATGACTACATACTTAAGGTCAAGGAGTTATCAGATGCATTGGGATCCATTGGAAGCCACGTAGACGATGACGATCTTGTGGCTTATACTCTCAATGGTTTGACAGATGATGAGAAGTGGAAACCCTTTACCACTTCAGTTTATGTAAGGGATAATCTTCCCGATTTTGAGAAATTGGTTGCTCTCATGGTCACCGAAGAAATGAACATAGGTGGAAGTTCAACTAAAAGCAAAGATGCACAAGTTTTCTATGCAGGTAATCAAAGGGGCAAAGGAAGACAAGGACAAGGAAGGGGCAAAGGAAGGTTTGGAGGAAGGCAAGGCCACTCAAGAAATCAAGGACATGACCAAGGCACCTCATCACAAAGAGGGAGAGGAAGATCAAGAGGAAGAGGAGGACGACATCAACAAAACAGGAATCAAGATGGCGAAGGATGTTACATATGTGGCAAGTTTGGCCACTATGCTAGAGATTGCTACCAAGGAGGAAACCAAAGGAACTATAATCAAGGTTCTTCATACAAAGGCCAAGGTAATTATGCTTCTACAAGTTCAGAAAATGACAATCTCTTGATGATGCACATGAATGGGAATTCAAGCAAAGTAGATAACACTTGGTATATTGATAGTGGATGTAGCAACCATATGAGTTGCAATGCTTCTTGGTTTACTAATCTACATGTTCCCAAAGGTAAAGGACATGTAGAAACAGGTGATGATACAGCCCATGAGATCTCCCATGTTGGAGATGTAGCTTTGGACGACAAGGAGGAAGGAAGATGTCTCAAGGATGTCTTGCATGTACCTACCATCACAAAGAACTTGGTGTCCGTTGGGCAAATGGTTGAAAGAGGCTATCAAGTAAGGTTCAACAAAGGTGGATGCTTTGTGGAGAACCCTAAGCAAGGTTACAAGGTCATAGCAAGAGGAAAGAAGCAAGGGAGACTCTTCACTTTGGAGGTAAATTCTCATTCTACTCAACATGTCTACTTCACATATGGAAACAAGAGGATTTCGGAGTTGGACTTGTGGCACAAGAGGATAGGTCACATCAACATACAAAGAATGAAGGAAATGCAATTCAAGAGGCTGGTTGAAGGTCTTCCCAACTTCCAAGGACAAGGTATGAAGCATTTATGTGAATCTTGTCAACTAGGGAAGCAAGCGAGACTTCCATTCAAGAAGAGTGGCTACATAAGCCAACATCCATTGGAGTTGATACATACAGATGTGTGGGGGCCAACGAAAGAGCAATCCATTGGAGGTAACAAGTACTTTGTCACTTTTATAGATGATTGCACAAGGATGGTTTGGGTTTATTTCATCAAAAACAAATCAGATGTGTTTACATGTTTCAAAGCATTCAAGGCAATGGTAGAGAAGGAAACAGGTACATATATCAAGAAGCTAAGGTCCGATGGAGGGGGAGAATATTTCTCAAATGAGTTTTCTGATTTTTTAATGGATCAAGGCATCAAGAGGCAAGTAACATGCAGGTACACACCCCAACAAAATGGAGTAGCAGAGAGAAAGAATAGATACATTGTCGAGATCGCTAGAGCAATGCTTAATGAGATGAATGTACCTAACATGTTTTGGAGTGATGCAGCAAATAACGCCGTGTATCTAATGAATAGGGCTCCTACCTCAGGGATCCATGGCTTGACACCATATCAAGCCTATTATGGTAAGAAACCTGATCTTTCCCACTTGAAGATATTTGGATGTACTTGTTATGTACATGTGCCAAGTGAATTGAGGCACAAGCTACAACCAAAGGCAGACAAGTGTGTGTTTCTAGGATATTCAAATGATCATAAAGGTTACAAGTGCTTCAACCCAAACACAAAGGACTTGAGGATATCAAGGGATGTAGCATTTGATGAGCTACTCCCTTGGTATAAGAAGTATGATTGTATGCAGTACTATGAAGAAGAAAAGCATGGACATGATGAAGAACAAATTGTCCTAGAGCTAAGCGGCCCAAGGTGTTCCATCAATGAAGATAGTTCAAGCATGAACTCACCATGGAGGGGGAGATCTTCATCAAGCTATGAAGCACAATCAATCAACAAAGGCAAAGCAACATTGGTGGAGTTGGATGAAGAAGGTAATGAAGTTGAAGATGATGAAGGACACATGATGGAGAAAGAAGCCACATCAAAGAAAGAGATCAAGTTCCCAAGGCAAAGGAGGTTTATTCCTCCAAAAGGTGAAGAAAGGAAGTCTTCTAGAGTTAAGTATCCAACTCAAAGGTTTACTTATGATTCACACATAGCAACACATTATGCATATATGAACAAAGTAGTAGAAGATCATGAGCCCGATTGCTATGAAGATGCAAGCACGTACACCGAATGGAAAGAGGCAATGCAAGAAGAGATCGACGCACTTGAGGAAAATCAAACATGGACTCTAGTGCCCAAGAAGGAGAACATGAAGGTAATAGGTAATAAGTGGGTGTATAAAGTAAAGAGGAATTCAGATGGATCTATTTCTAGGTTCAAAGCAAGATTGGTGGCCAAGGGTTTTGCACAAACCTATGGAGTGGACTTTGAAGAGACATTCAGCCCCGTGGCAAAGATGAGCACCATTAGGACACTCATTGCAATGGCTGCTAGCAAAGGATGGAAGCTCTTCCAATTGGATATCAAGAATGCCTTTCTCAATGGAGACTTGGAAGAAGAGGTATACAAGGAGCAACCACTAGGTTTTGTTCATAAAGAGTTTCCACATCATGTTTGTAGGTTGAAGAAGGCACTTTATGGCCTAAAGCAAGCTCCAAGGGCTTGGAACCAAAGATTGGTGGACTATTTGATCAAATGTGGTTACAATCAATGCAAGGCGGATCCATCTCTCTTCATCAAACAAAGAGGAGAACTTGTGGTCTACATGTGTGTGTATAAAGATGATCTTATCATTACAGGTAATGATACAAAGGGCATTGAGGAGATCAAGGCAAAGCTTGGAAAGGAGTTTAGGATCTCTGATCTTGGAGATCTTAGGTATTTTCTTGGCATTGAAGTTGTATACAAAGAAGAAGGTATTATGCTCATACAAAGGAAGTATATTCTAGACCTACTTGAGAGGTTTGGGATGCTACATTGCAAGCCTATTTCAAATCCCATGGAAGTTAATGTAAAGCTAAGCTCCATTGATGGAGAGCCATTAGAGGATGTAACTTTGTATCGATCTATTGTAGGCTCTTTCAATTATGCCACAATAACCAGGCCCGACATAGCATATGGAGTTGGAGTGTTATCACAATTTATGCATAGTCCAAGGACTACACACTTGCAAGCTGCAAGAAGAATGTTGCGATATCTCAAAGCCACTATAAATGAAGGATTGTTCTACTCATTTGATGATGATATGCAGGTCAAAGCTTATTCCGATGCCGATTGGGCCGGTTCGAAGGAAGATAGAAGGAGTACAAGTGGTTACCTAGTCATGCTAGGTAGCAAGATCATCTCATGGATTTCAAAGAAGCAACCCACGGTGGCATTATCTTCCACCGAGGCTGAGTATAGAGCTTTGGCTCAAGTCACATGTGAGCTAATGTGGATTAAGAAGTTATGACCATTAGAAGATAGCTTTTTCGAGGGAAAGACGAACGTATATTTTCTAACTAATGATTTCTTTTCGAAGTTGAATGTCCGAACTATTGAAGTGTCACGCGTTTATGAAGTTTCTTGGGAGTTCCTAGAGATGTTTAATACACACATACTTCAGACTAGGAGCAACATACATTCCTGAACTCGAAGAGGCTTGAGAAGGTTTTCCAATATTTTGGATTTGTTTACACCCCAAAAAGTGTGTCATGGTTAAGGAAAAGAAAATCTTGGGACATATGGTCTCTATCCCCTACAATAATAGAAAGAATAAGATTCATTTTCCACATCCGTTTTTTGATTTATAAGACCACTTGATTGAGGTTCATGTGTTGAATGTACTATAGTAACTTTACTTAAAATTATTTAACTAAAGTCACAACATCAAGTGATGTTGGAAGGATTATGAATTTTCTATTTGAACATAAATTTACTCAATTTGGAAGTGTAATAGAAAGAGTAATCTCGTAAGAATCTCCTTATCAATTAGAAGCTATTGAAAAATCCTATGAATAATCAATATCTAGACATGGATAAGAGATTAAACTGCAAAATTTGGATAGAAAAAATATGCTCCTTTGGTTTCATTTTCAAAACATATATTTCATATGTTTTATAATTAAGACGTGGTTTTACCTATGAATTTATCATTCGAACTTTAAAAGCAGTTTAGATATATGAGTGTACTAAGCATGTACATTCTTAACATGTCAACCAATTAGAAAAGCTCTGAGAAACATGGTTGAGAGTGGGTATAGGCAGATACATTGCTAAGAAAGAGGAAAATATATTTTTTGGTTCTCATATCAGTGCCTACAAGAATGAAAAAAAATAGTTATTTTTTACACACTCTAACAACATTCTATGAAAATTTAGAATCAATTTTATGCACCCCTCTACTATCAATAAGGTATCCATGAGACAAGCCATCCAATGAGCTATGTTAGAGGTAGAAATTTAAGCTAAGTATATGAATAGTCCTTGTGTAAAGGAGTGCATGAAACCTCTAAGTCTTCAATCATTAGAGACACTAAGGAAACATAAAGGTATGGACGTGGGGTAAAAGAGAACACATGAAGAATCTCAAGCTTGATGGTTTGAAAAAATGAAGAAAAATAGGGGTAGGACAAACCCAAAATAGGTACATCTAAGTATGGATCATCATCAAAATGTTTTCGTTTTCACTATGGAGACTCTTTATCCTCCATAGACAGAACAAAATCCTAAGACCTATGTTTTTTTAGAATTTTTCATGGAATCTCCTTCATATAATCTAGTGTGATATAGAATATTATGAACCTCGCACCACGCTTACATCCAAAGCAACCCTTTCTCAAACAATCACTAGCCGAATGGATATCAATGCTAGTATCATTCAATATACAAGGTAAGTATGATTAATATTCAGTTTTGGTGGGTATTTTATCTTTTAACCCCTTTTATATAAAGATGAACCTTTAATGAAATAATATTGATCCTAAGTGTTGATTGTACCATTCTATGGTTTTCATACATGCCCACGAAATCATCTTCCTATTTCATCTTTCATAATGCATGCCCTCACTAAATCATCTCCTTCAAACATATTAAAGAGTGTAATGAGTGAAAATCACGCCTTACATTCACAGGAAGATCCTTAATTTTTTCAATACTTGCATTATAGTATTTAGTAATTTCTTATGATTTACCTACTATTTTTCCAACATCTTTCTTTAAATTTTTTCCAACAAAGTCGATTGGAATCTTGATATAACTATTAATAACTAGAGCATTGAGATATCTAAAGACAATTCTTTATAGATTTCTATGCAATAAAATGGAAGCACCATTAATGTCCACGTAAGTATCAATGGCAATGATATGCCTAGGAAAGTGAGACTCGACAGATGCTACATTTCGCAGAATCTCATCCATCAATGGGGCCCTCCCACCCTAACGCAACGAATCGACCTCACCATCTCAGACCATTATCCAATGGTGCTCACCTTCCCCCCTCTTGCTAAAAGTCGCAAGGCACCTTGGTTTCACGCCAGTCCATTTGTCTTCTCACTCCCCTCAATCCATCAAGAAATCACTAACGTTTGGCTTGAGGCCTTCATCATCTATACCTCTCCAGCCAAGTGTTGGAGAAACGCAGTGGAAAAGTCTCGTCAGATCCGTGAAGGTTCCCAAAACCATCCATCAAAGTCATAGAGAAAACCTATACCGACGGCTCCGGAGACTCGAAGAAGAAGTGAATAAAGGGAAGATTCAATTTGAGAAGGGACTCCAAAACATCAGAGGAAGATTAAGATACGAGGAGGAGATCAAAAGGAAAATGTGCAATATTCTCAGAAGATTCAATCTCAGAAGGGACTCCAAAACATCAGAGGAAGATTAAGATACGAGGAGGAGATCAAAAGGAAAATTTTAAGGAATGGTGGGTTGGTAAGACAGATAGACCTTCCAAAGAGATGTGCAATATTCTCAGAAGAAAACAAATTAGAGACGAGATCCCACTATTGCTTGACAAGACTGGGGTGGAATGTAAGACAGAGGAAGAGAACATTGGAATTATAGAAGCACACTTCACGAGTCTCTTGGGTGGTGCTTGTCCCCTCTCCCCCATAGGTGGGATTGCATGGCCACCATCTCTCAGATTTCCTCGCATAGAACCCCATGCAACTTGAGCGCTTTTCTTAATGCCACCATTTTTGAACAAGAGATCCTTGAAGTTATTGATTCGCTTCCGAACGGCAAGAGTTTGGGGCCTGATGGGCTCACTAATGAGTTCTTTAAATCATTAAAATATGTGGTGGCCACCCCCTTACGTCTTGTTTGGCTTGAGGCACTCGAGTTTGGTGCCCTTCCCACTTGTCTCAACAATGGCATCATCAAACTTATTCATAAAAAAGGGGAGAGGAACAGGATTGAGAATTGGAGACCTATCACAATGCTGCAAACCAAATATAAGATTCTTGCTTTAGTCATTGCCAATAGGATATCCTGCCATTTAGACTAGTGGCTTAGCAAAGACAAAAAAGGCTTCATTAAGGGAAGGTCAATACTAGAAGCCATCATTGATATCTGGGAAGGTCTGGACTTTTCGCTGAAGAATCTAATCAGTGACATTTTCTTCCTCAAGATTGACTTTGACAATGCCTACGATAGATTGGAATGGGACTATGTTTTACAATTGATGAAAGACCTCGGATGTAGTCAAAGATTCCTCAGGATGATCTCCGCTCTCCTTGGTAATGCTTTGACCAAAGTCAATGTCAACGGGCAACTTTCAAAGGCAATCAAACTAAAACGATCCATCAGGCAAGGTTGCCCATTGGCCCCACTGCTCTTCACCATCTCCATAGAAGGACTTAGTCGACTTCTAGAGTGATAGATGGAGCTTGGTCGCATAAGAGGCATCACTTTGCCACATGACTCTGGGCAAATGACCATGAGGCTATTTGTAGACGACACAAATGCCTTTGTTCACAATGAGGATACCACCTTGGAAACCTTTTGGTGGTGCCTCGGCACTTTTTGTGAGGCCTCTAGGTCCAGAATTAACCATTCCAAGACTGTGTTCAGGGCTATCAAACGGAATCAACCCAATCTCCTCACTGTGCAGGGATGCCAACGGATTCAATTGGGTTAGGTCGTTCGCATTCTTGGTATCCCCATGGGATTCAGTGTTACTCTAGAACAAAGGTGGGCTTGGGTCCTTGCCAGACTTAATAATAAACTAAACTATTGGAGGGGTTTGCAAATTAATCTTGCTCACCGGGCCATGGTTATCAACATGTTCCTCATATCCTCAATCATATACTTTCTCTCTTGTTGGAGACCAAAGGATCAAGAACTAGCCAAATTGGAAAGTACTTGTAGGAACTTTCTCTGGATTGGGGACCATAACAAGAGGGGAGTGCCTAAAATCAAATGGTCCATATGCACTAGCCGAAAGCAGAGTGGAGGTCTGGGTATTATGGACATTGGCAACATGGCCAAAAAACTTGCGGCAAAGTGGATGATTAAGGCCTGGTGCAAGAGAGATTCCTCTTGGGCCACATTATTTTTCACAAAACACGAACGTGATTTCTCTAGTGGGCTACCCTGGATGGAAAAACCTCGACATTCTCACCCTTTTATTCTCTTCGATTCCGGTCTCATCCAAAGGATCCATCCTAGTAAGATCCTTGAGGTTGAGTTGGAATAGATTCAAACCTCACATCAAAATGAGTGAAGATTGGAAGTGGGTTGTAGATATACGACAAAAGGACTCTATTTGGTTCCGGATCCAAGGCATGAGAAACGTGGAGCCTTGGAATGTCTTAAGTGCCAAGAGACTCTGGAATAAGGGATTCAAACAAGGGAAGCACCTATGGAAATAGGACACAAACAGATCGGTGGACTTTGAGGACTTTGACCCTAGTGTTGCGGTCACGTACGAGGAATGGAATGCCTTATTGAGTAGACACCATGCTTGGCACCGCTCTAAAATCTGAATACTTATGGGATAGGATGCCCCAGACATAATGGGCCTTAAATGGTATAATGGTAATTGCCTCTCCAAGCTTCCATATGTTGAAGCTCGCAATGACATTCACGTTTGTCTCAACAAGAAATGGTGTCTCAACTGGAGACGACTTCGTTGGGATATGAAATTTATGTCTATCTCGCACGCTCTCATTGAAAATAAAAAGTCAATCCTCCTATGGCAAATTTCTTTGCATCATTATTTGGGCATTTAGATTATGCAAGTTGATGGTGGAACAACTTTGTGTCAAAAAAAATATGTTGACACATTATGGCAGCGTTTTGGCCTTGAAGACTACAAACCTATTGCCAGTCCTATGGAGCCAGGTTTACGATTGAGTCTTCATGATGTTGGAGATGCATCTGATGCTATTCTCTATCATCACAATGTTCGATGCTTGATTTACTTATGCATTACTCGACCAAATATTTAGTTTTTTGTCTCATAAATAAGCAAGTTTATGCACTACCCAACTATCAAGCATTGGCAGGCGGTTAAGTGCATCTTCTACTACATGAGTGGTACCCAGCTACTTGGATTGTTTTATCCCAAGGGGGGATCACTACCCCCATATTTATATGCTTTCTTTTACTCTAACTCAGCTGGCTATTATGACACTCATGTGTCCACTAGTGGTTTCTACTTCATGCTTGGTAGCTCATGCATATCTTGGTTGAGCAAGAAGCAACCTACTCTGGCCACTTCTAGTTGTGAGGTTGAGTATAGGGCAGCTTTCACAACGACTATTAAGTGTGTGTGGCTTAGAAGCCTTATGGTTGATTTGGGTGTTGGTCAGTCTTCTACTAACACCATCTTCAGGGACAGACAAAGCGCATTGCTAGTTGCGAGGAACCCTGTGTTCCATGCTCCCACTAATTGCACTATCATTATGTCATGGAGAGGTTCTCTGTTGGAGAGATCATTTTGGCATATGTGCCCACACATAGGAACATTGCAGACCTTTTCACAAAGGCTCTACGTAGGGAGAAGTTTGAAGCTTTCCACAAAGCTTTGGGCTTAATTCCTTTTGTGCATTGATTCCACATAGCTTGGCACTTCCTTATACTTGAGTGCTAGCTCCTTGTTCACTACATCACTCCTGGGGGGATTTGTTGGTATATTTAGGTAAGAACACAATAGGACTGTTGGGGAACGTTTTTCCCTCTTTAGGAGGTTGTTTCCCCAAGGTTGTGTGTAAACCTATAGCCTTAATGGGTCACTTATCTTTTGTACATTCTAGTGGTAATACAATCAGTATTGTGTGTTGTGCTCCAAGCTTCTTCTTGTTCCTTATGCTATTCATGTGCTTCCACAAACCTCAAACTCCAACACCTCTAAAAAAGTAGAATACCTGCTCAGAACTAGTTTTTTCCTTAGGATTTTGAGTCCTTACCAACATTTTTTTCTTCAATTATCATCATGAATACCAAACAAACAAAATTCGAAATATTTTCCCTCATCTATATAGAAGTTTTGAACTGTTTATATGCACTTCCTAAACTTCAAAGGCACACTTCCACCTTATCATCATCATCTACATTGATGGCAATAGATGAAGTGACTCACATATGCTTTTGATTTTTAGGGTGTAGTCATGTACCAACATGCTCTTTCTCTACAATGTATGTAGCTCGTTCTTGAGTTGCAATTTTCATGCCTTTGTATTGGTCTCATATAATGTGACCAAACTATTCCAAGCCTCTTTCGATGTTTTGGCATCTATATATGCCCAATCATGCTATCCTATGTGCTAATAGATAGCCAATATATTACCTTTAATGCTCTTTGATTCCATTCTTCGTATGTTCTTAATTAGCCCATAGTCTGATTCCTCTCTACTAACTACAGAGCATTTTCATTCTCTCCTCTTATGTACTTCTAGTAGCCTTTTCCCATCAATAAATTCATCATTTTAAATCTCCAACATGAAATTTTTTCTTGTCCATCGCTCATAAATTGACTCATTCCATTAGCATTTTCCTTTACTGCAGCAATTCAAAACACTACAAAAACACTAGAAGCACTACCTCTACTTGAACACTATCACACTGATGTGATAGTTTGATCTCAAAAAAACACAGTTTTTGTGTATCAACAATACACAGAATTGTTTGAAGTTCTAGGTCTGCAATAGTTGCCGAACAGAAGAAAAGTTACAATTTTGCAAATTGACTTGGTCTTTTTGTGAGCTAGACATTGCAGGCTCAAAATGGAGGTCGAGATGGTGTGAAATATAAGCAGAATCAATGACCTTAAAGGGATAAATTGCAAAAATATTTTGACACCTTCTATCTTCAAACCAAAGTTTGTAGCAATCTAAGATCGTTTGTGAAACACGCATTCTCCATACCTTCTCATGTACTCTCATGGTTGGCCTTCTCCACAAGCTCTCTACAACCAAATTGGCTCTGATACCATGTCAAGAGAAAGGAGATAAGAAAGAGAGCTCTCACACACTCTCACACACAAAGAGAGGAGCACACAAAGATAGAAGCAATTAATAATTAGCTTCTTCTATTACATAAAAGGAATATACAATAATTACCTAAAACAATAATACAACTCCTGCAATATATAAAGGTTAGTACATACGAGAAATCCTAAGATCCCCAAATGAGTGAGCTGGAAAGAAACAAATGTGCCATCACTCTTGGTAGATAAATCTAGTAAAGCTCACTAAAGTATCCCTAACATAAATTGGTGTGACCAGTATACATGTTAGAGAAATGAAAATTTGATACGTGTCATCCCCAATCATCACATTTTGAGCTTGACATCTCAACACTTTGTACGTGAAAATGTAGGATATCTGAAAGTACTTCCCTTGTCATCTTCAGAACCTTTAGAATCTAGATCAGAGAAGAGCTTGATGTCTATATCAAATGCATAAGGATAATATAAACCTTCACTAATGGTGCCCTTTAGATATTTGAGTATCCTCTTAGTTGCTTCCATGTGAGGTTTTCTAGGAGTGTGCATAATTCTACTCAAAACACTTATAGTATAGTTCAAACTACCCACTAAGCTCTGGTAGCTTGTTATGTCTTCAATGTTCTCTTATTCATGCACACTTGGCTTCAAATTCATCTTTGAGTGTACCAACAACCTTAGAATTCTCCTGCTTCAACTTGGAAAGCATATGCTTGATGTATTTCTTTTGAGTGAGATGCATACCCTTTTTTGTGTATACAAATTCCAACCCTAGGAAGTATGCAAGTTGACCTAGGTCATTGATCTTCAATTCCTCCATTTTTATATTGACCCTCCTAATGCCTTCATTATCATTATCCATAAGTATTATATCATCTACATATACACAAAGGTGTATGACTTCTCCTTGATTCCTCTTATAAAGAGTGAAGGATCTGCTTTGCTAACCATAAATTCTTTATCCTAAAAATAGGCCACAAGCCTATGATTTTGATTCTTGATCACAAGAGCTAAATATTTGTTAAATCATGTAAACACTTCATCCTTATGTTTCATAAAGTACAAGATAGTACATCTACTACAAGCATCTATAAATTACACATAGTATCTTGATCATGAGATTGAAGGTTCTTTGCTTGGTCCCCAACCATCTATGTTGAAAAGCTCCAAAAGGCCTCAATGTATGTATCCTTTCTTAGTGAATGGTTGCCTATGTGATTTCTCAAATTGACATGCATTGCATTTGTATCTCATGTGTTGCTTTGAGATATTGGGTAGCCCAAGTACACTCGGATCTCTACTAATTTTTTTTAGGGCACTTTCTCCAATGTGAGCTAACCTCCTATGCCAAACCTCACATTTTGATAGGTTTTGGGTTCCATAATTAAACAAGGCAATGTTATTGGTGTCTAGGAGTTAAAATGTGAACAACCTACCTGTCTTCTTTTCCTTTGATATCTTCTTCAAAAATTGATATGGATCCTCTATATAGGCTCTATGCTTGGTGAATCTCACCTCCAACCTTTTCTTCAAAACCTAGCCTACACTTATAGATTCTTTTTAATGGTTGGCACGTAATGAGCTCTGCTTATCAAGTTCATATTACCACTAGAGGTCTTCAAATTTCTTATCATGTCAACTAGATGTCTCCCACCATCACTTGTTTGGACTTCATGATTGTTCTTTGGATCTACCAATTCTAAAAGTAAAGCTACATTTCCTACCACATGGTTTGAGCATCGAGAATCTATGTAGAATACATGCTCATCAGATTTACCTTCCTTCATTATGCTCATAAGTAGAAGAGAATCCTCATGAACTTGATCATTTGTGAAGTTCTTTTAGGCTCTCCTTCCTTTGTATCCTACTTGATAGGTTTTGTTGTAATAACTGTTTTTGCATCTAAGAGGACTTGGAGAAGCTTGCGGGAGGTACAAAAGTGAGTTTCCAAGTGATGAAGTTTGGTCTAGCCAACCAGCACAAGGCTAGCCCCTGAGCTTTTGGAAAGGCTAATACACCTTATGGGATTTCAATTAATGCAATAAAACTCAATATGAACTTTGGAACATCTATGAGAAATAGTTGATCTGAAACAAATGAGTTTGCGAAACGAATAGCTCACAAAACTTGTTATCTTTGGATGAAACAATCAACTTCAAATGCTCAAAGCAGTCAGCATGACTACAATTGGAAAACTTTATTTTGCAGGAATTTTGTGAATAGGATTGAGTTTCTAAAATGCAGAAGAGAAGAATTTAACATCAACTAATAAGCTTGCATTAAGTTAAGCACTGATTCGTAATACTCGCAATTTTTCAATGTTGTAGAGACTGTCCTCGAGATAATAAAATGAAGATTTCTCCAAATCTACTAAAGTCAATGCTCTACAAATATCTACACAACAACTAGACTTTGATAATGTTCTCAATAAACACTCAGCATGCAATTTGAAGCTTTATAGAGAGAGTAGGAGCCTCTGCAAGATCATTGTTGTTGAAGATGATGGTGGAGAGAAATGGAGAAACACAATGATGACCAAAATATATGTAAATTTATTCAATTGTAATGTACAAGTGATTGTAGTCTTTATATAGAGTCTTGAAGCCTTCCTTGAATTTTACAAGTGGTTTTGAATTCAAATCAAAATGGGATATTTTGTTGGAATGAAAGAGAATGTACTTTCCTACAATCTAGGAAACGTGAAGATCTAGTTTGATTTTTTTTGGTGACTGATTGATTGATTGATTGATTGAACATCAAGTTCAACTACCTCAAAATCATGGATTACAACCTTTCTTTATAATTTTACAAGTGTAAAACTCAAGTCTTTTACATTCGGTAAATTATCATAAAAGATCCTTAGAAAAAATACAATAAATGAGCATAAATAAAGAAACTCTTTAATCGATATCTTTCACATAATCAAAAAATGATGTAGAGATAATCCTCCTCAAGCATAGTGTAAGCTTCATGTTCCAACAATATCCATAAGATTTGTTGTACCTAATGGAGTATATCCACTCCTAGTTGGAGCAGAAGAATCATAGGCCCTTCGTAGGACCAAATAGTTCACTACCAGAGTCCACCAAAATTTGAATTGCTCTCTATACCTGAGGTATAAACTTATGAAATTTTGCACAATAAAAATAGACTCTTTGAGCTTTCCAACAAGCCACAGATCACTCAACTTGGAGAATGTGACCTATGTCAACCTCCTTGTATAAGGCAGACCAAAATCTGCCCAAACAGATAGCTATCACTTATGTGTACCTCTTCACACACATATGTTGGGGAATATGTAGAGATAGACTAGATATATTTCAAGCTCAATATACACCAGAATAAGGAACACCTGATAGTAAGATTACATTCAAAAGAAATCTTACAACAAGAGCTTTAAGACGAGCTATCTTGTGCATGAAACAGACAACTACACAAAGAAATATAGGCGATACAAAATCTCAGCCAGAGTGAAAACTTCAGCAAGTAGGGGGCTAGCTTAGACCTGGAGTATACATTCCCAATGAGAGCCTAAAGGTGCACAAATGAAGCTTGAGGAGGCCATGACTTTCTTCCAAGCTATTGCTTATATAATGTTCTAAAAGTTGGTGTAAAATTTGAATTCAAGTCATACCTCCAAAATCCCCCACTTTTCTCAATCAAGGTAGATGGAATCTTGAGCTAAAAAGTTCATGGAAAAGTGGTTGTAGACTTTACCAGAAGTGAAATGATGTGGCACTTGAGTTAAGCCTTGGTTCACACACATTTGAGCTTGTACATTCCTAACACTCCCCCTCAAGCTCAAGTGTTAGTCTCCATTGATCTCGTTTATGTTGAGGTTGATCTTGAACTTCTCCAACTTGCTTGCATCCATGAATTTGGTCATGACATCTGCAAGTTGCTCCTTTGTGTTGATGTAATTTATGTCCACTTCCTTTGCTAGTACCTTCTCTCTGATGAAGTGTTAATGGATCTCTATGTGCTTACTTCTTGCATGAAACATAGGGTTTCTTGCTAGATGAATGCTTGACATGTTATCTCCAAATAGAGTGAACTCTTTGACCTTCATATGAACATTAGTTGGTGAATTGAGAAATTGAGAAACAACTCCTACATCATAAGAGAATTCAGGTCTTGTGATGGTAGCATAATTAAGGCTTCCAATTATGCTTCTATATGCTGAAATATCTTCAAGAGTTTGTCTATCACTTGCACATAACATAGTGTTTGGATCCACATGTTGTGTGAGTGGCTTGCATCCACTCATACCATACTTATAAAGTAGATCTAGCAAGTATTTCCTTTGAGCAAGGTAAATACTATTTTCCACATAAATAACTTCAATCCCAAGAAAGTATTTAAAAATTCCAAGATCTGAAATCTTGAATTCATTTACAAGCTTAGCCTTGATCCATGTGATACCTACATCATCACTTCCTATTATAATCAAGTCATCTATATATATATATATATATGCATACATAGACAACTAGTCCTCCTTCCTTCTTGAGGTATGTAAGAAATTGCTTGAATGATGTGTGTGACTCTCCTCCCATCCATATATACCCTCTTGTACTCTAAAAATATCTATGATATACTCTAAGAATAGCAATGATCTGGAATAGTCTAGTGTGAACATGTGGCCATCATGCAACACTTATTCCCATTACTACCAAAGCAGTTGCCATTACTACCAAAGTACCTTAGGGTATCCCCCGAGCTTGGGACCTTGGCTAGCTGGCCCTTGTCCCTCACACACATGGATTGATCCCTGTGGATCAAATAGACTGATCCCTATGGATCAATGTCTAACAAGGTATAAGGAAGGATCTCCATCAATTGGCTTGTATCCACACCTGCACAAATACTCCACAAGTCTTTGATTCCATCCCCTAGGAGCTTGCTTTAAACCATACAATGCTTTTCTAAGTTTACAAACAAAATCTGAATATTTAGGGTTCTCAAACCCTAATGGTTGAGTCATGTAGAATGTCTCCTACAAATCACCATTAAGAAAAGCATTCTTACATCCAATTGATATATTGGTCACCTCCTAGATGTGGCAACCCCAATCATTGCCCTAATTTTGGTCATCTTTGCAACTCGGCAGAATGTTTCTTCATAGTCAATCCCATAGGATTGAGCAAATCCCTTCCACAAGCCTTGCTTTGTACTTAGCAATTGAACCATCAAAATTTCTCTTCACTTTTTAGACCCATTTGTTGCCAATTACCTACATCCCTTCTTGTGTTGGAACTAGACTCCATGTGTTCTTGTCTTCAAGGGCTTTGTACTCTTCTTCCATAGCTTCTTGCCACTCCTTTGTGTCTTTGGCCTCTTCATAGGTAGAAGGTTCACGATCTTTGATAAAATTAGTCATGAAAACATAATGCCTAGCAATATAACGATCATAGACAAGCCTTGATATTGGATGTTTTACCCTTGTTGACCTCCTTTCTTCTCCTTTTGGTGGAATGAACCGCCTTTGCCTTGGTGCCTTGATCTCTGCTTTTGATGTAGCTCCCCATTCTAACATAGGTTCTTCAAAGTCTTCAACTTCATCTCCATTTTCATCAAGCTCTACCAATCTTGCCTTTCCTTTATTCACTGAGTGATGGGCTGAATCCATGCTTGAACTCCTTTGTATGCTTGGACCACTGATTTCCAAGCTATCTTGAAACCTAGCTTCATCTCCATGTCTTTCGACCTTTGAATGTTGATGTGACCACACCTTTTATGCCACAAATCCAAATCTCCAATCTTCTTGTCGCCATAGGTGATGAACATTGCCTTGTTGCTTTGTCCTTTGCCAATGTCAAGAGTGAACATCCTTCCTTCCTTCTTTTTTTTGGCTATCAGCTCATAGCCATTCCTTGGGTCTTCAATAAAGCATCCTTTGTGGTTGAACTTGAATTGGTATCCCTTTTCAACCATCTGTCCAACAGAGATTAAGTTCTTTGTAATAGTAGGAACATGCAATACCTCATATAGTCCTCTTGCTTTGTGGTTTCCTTCAAGCTTCACATCTCCCATTTGATGTATCTCATCCTCTGTGTTGTGTCTTGTCTCCACAAAGCCTCTTTGCTTGGGTGCTTGAAGGTTGCTGAAGTACTCCTCTTTACCTACATGTGGTTACTACAACCACTATCTATATACCACACCTCATCATGTGGTTGACCTTCACTTTTATGCTTCGTAGCTAACAAATGCTCATTTTCTGAATTGGTTGAGGAGTTAGCATAATTACCTTGCCCTTTGTAATTTTCCCCACCTTGCTTTTGCAAACAATCTTTGGCATATTGTCCTTGCTTCCCACAATTGAAGCATCCATTTGAGTTGGAGTAGCCTCGACCTCCATATCTTCCTCCTCTACCTCTACCTCTTCCTCTTCCTCTTCCTCTTGATGATTGACCTTCATCTTTGCTTGATTGACTCCCTTGATAGCTTTGGTTGCCTTGTTGGTAGTTTCTTCTACCTCTTCCTCTTGAACCACCTTTGTTGCCTTTGCCTCTTCCTCCTTTTCCTACATAAAAGAGTTGGTCTTGGCTGCCCTTTGACTTGTTGCCTCCATGGTTGAGCTCCTTAGTCACCATAAGAGAAGTAAGTTGCTCAAAATGTGGTCCCTTACATACATAGAGGTTGTGAATGCCTTCCATTTATCATCTTGTCTAAGTCCATTAAGTGTGTGGGCAACTAGGTCATCATCATCTGCAACACATCCTATTGAACCAAGTGCATCCAAGATCTCTTTTACTTTGATCATGAAGTCATTAATGCTCTGATTTGATGACTTCCTAAGGTTGTTAAGTTCATTCTTCAGCTGAATTTTTCTAGCCTTTGTAGAGGTAGAGTAAAACCTTTCTAAACACTCCCAACCTTCTTAGATGTATCTAGGTCTTGGATATGACCTATCATGGAGTTGCTTATGTGTTGAGAAAGAATGAAGATAACTCTCCTATCCCTTTCTTCCCATTCTCTAATGGCTCTCCTTTGATTCTCAGTAGGTTTATGTGGATCTATATATGGCTTTACCTCAGTAGCACTAACCAACCCCCAAAGACCCTTTCCCATGAGGAAGTTAGAGATTCTAAACTTCCAAGGTTGGTAATTGCTCGTCTCAAGCTTCTGAATCTGAGTATTATAGTCTCCCATTGTGTATGAGACTATATGTGGATCCTAATCTCTCTTTGGATTGTGATAGATGTGAGAAAGAATGATATGTTACCTTCCCACAAGAGTCTCCACTTTTCGTGAACTTTCGATGATGATAGAAGCTCCCCCTTGCTTCAAATCCTTCTTCAAATCTTGTTGGTCTTTGCTTCAATCCTTGGCTCTCAAGCAACTTCAAGGCCTCCTCCTGATTTCCTTGATGCGCAATGATGAGCTCTCATACCACTGATGGATTATATCCACTCCTCGTTGTAGCAGAAGAATGATAGGCCCTTCCTAGGACCAAACAGCTCACTACCACAGTCCACCAAAAATTGAATTGCGCTTTGGACCTGAGGACTGAACTTATGAAATTTCGCACACTAAAGATAGACTATCTAAGCTTTCAGACAATCCATAGATCACTCAACTTGGAGAATGTGATTTATGTCAATCTCCTTGTACAAAACAAGCCAAAATCTGCCCAAATAGATAGCTATCACTTATGTGTACCTCTTCACACACATATGTTGGGGTTGTAGACTTTACCAAAAACTAAAATGATGTGGCACTTGAGTTAAGCCTTGGTTCACACACATTTGAGCTTGTACATTTCTAATAGTACTCGCCTCTTGAAGCTCCATAGCCTCCTCTATTGTATCCTCTTCCTCTTTGGTTCCTTGGATTCTTGAAGTAATTTCTTGTCATGTGATTTGATAGGCCACATATGGCAGAGGGTGATGAGCTTTGAGCTCTCCCCCTAATGTTTCTACCTCCTCTCCATCTTCCTCATGAGCCTTTACCTTTGCTTGCAAAATTAGCTTGAGAAGTAATTCCTTCAACAACCAATATCTTACCTTTTACTTTGTTGTCTTTTCCTTTGTTCTTATTTGTATAGACAGTAGAGGATTGATTTCCTTTTTGTTTGTCACCATTCTTCATGATCTTGGGTTAAATTTGTGAAGATTTTCCCCATGAGTGTGTTGAAATTAGGCACTTGCATGTCCATGTAAGGATCCGTTGCTTGGTGAAGGCTTTGCTTTTTTCGTTACCTTTGATCCCATTGATGACTGGCCTTACAATTTGTTCTTCATCAATGATTTCTCCAATGCTCCCAAGTTGATCTGCAATGTCCATCTTGGTAACAAAATCAGTCACACTTTTCTTGGGCATCTTTTTGAATGTTGTAAGTCCATCCATAATTGTTTCTTCCTAGCTTTGGTACTTGAGGAGAAGAATGCTTCCAAAGCATTCCATGTCTCTTAAGAGGTCCTACAATTCATAATATGAGGGATTCAAGAACTAGAGATAGATTTGAGAATATATAACCTTGACAAATCATCCTTTGCACACCATGTATTCAACCTTTCATGCTCCTCTTGGGTTGGTTGGACTTTGCATCTCAATACTCACATCATCTCATCTCCTAAGATATATCCATATAGGTTTCTTCCTTTGAGGTAGGCCTCCATTCTTACAGATCATGCTGAGTAGTTGCTTTGATCAGATTTGTCAATACATATGGGGAATCCATCAGTAATAATGTCTACTCTTTGACAATGCTCTGATACCATTGTGAAGAGGTGATGGGTAATATGTAGAGATGAGATGTTCTTGGCAAAATCTTGCTCTAGATCAACCTCAATAACTTCAAAGAACCTCAATAGACTTTCTATCTTCAAATATATGCATCTAGATCACTACAGCAACTTGGAGCATCATTCCCAAAACTCTATACCAAAATAGATAAGTTGTGAATACAAGGCTCCTTGACAAAACCTTTTATTTATGGAAGAAGGCCGTGAGTGTTTTGCTTAACGCTCAGAGCCTTGTAGGAATTGACCCAAGACCTTCTACACAATTTCAAATGAATTTTTAAAAAAGCTATACCAAGGTATCTCATGAATCTAGAGTCACTAAACCTAGAGCAATGTGCATAATAAGTCTAGGGGGTAATCCCAACTTTTCAGGAGGAAGATGATATCGAGACACTATTCAATAGATTTTCTCATATCTCATGATTTATTTATCCAATGGTTATGAAACTTCATAGAAATTCTTAGTATAGTGTTAGCTTAGTGATGGAATCAATAGAGCATATTATTGGAACTCACACATAGATTATTATTAAGAGAACTTGACAGAGTTACCCAATGTAGTTTAGTAGAAAATAGAGATTCATAAATCAATAAGGTTAAAGTAAAAATGTATTGGTAATGGACATATGATACAAAGAGAGTGTGAATGACTTCTCTAGCTCTGAGATAATATAATGCTTACTGAATATGAGTGTGATTATTTGCTCTAATCTCTTTGTACCCATGACACAAAGCATAGTGCTTTTATCACTTTTTACCTGATGATTGTCACCTAAAACTGATCCTAACTTTGAGGGGATGATTTAGCATTTAAATTCAAAATAACTCGTGTATTTTGGCTCTTACTAAACTCATGATATGCTGCCCATTTATTCTTTTTTATTTTTGACTAGGATAGACTAAAGCCTTAACCTTTGAAACCTCCAAAGTATGTGTTGCAATGACTTTACATCTAAAGAGAAGTCCAATCTGCATATAGCCAAGCACTTGGGCTTTCTCCAGTCACCAACAATTTGGACAAACAACTACATCATGTTGTTTGGGCTGATTGAGTGACCTATTAGAATGTGCTCAATATTATCCCCTTCAAGATGGTTTTTGAAACATGTGATGCTACCCTTAGAATTATTGATCCAGACACTAAAAGTCACACATGAATATGAATGGGAAAGACACGAATTATCTTCTAGGATTCTGTATCTAGAATGCTTATGACAGAAAACAACTATGCATTACAATAAGAATATACACAACCAAGAAGATGCAAAAGGCTTTAAGTGATTCTCATATTAAAGAGAAAGATTTAAAAGTTGGAGACTTAGCATAAGTTGAAACATTAAAGCAACATGAATGTAAATTGGAAGAATGAAGATATTTCATCAATAGAATTTCTATAAGCAATGTTTCTTAGTTAGCCATGCTAGAAGGTGAAGTATTTCCAAACTACATTAGTGGATGCAAAGTCAAGCTCTATCAAAAACCCTTAATGGATTAGATGGTCACTCTAATTGAACAAGGCCAAAACGTGCAAGGAAGAGAAACACGGGATTAGAGAAGAAGCACAAGAAAACGCTATTAAAAAAATACAAAAATCAAGTTACCATAGAAAGCCTTACTACCTTATCCTCATGCCCCTTGTTACTAGATGGAAATGTGCGAAATGCCCAAACATACCAGTCCTAGCAATATAGATAGACCACCACTCATTTTAGTTGAGCTAAGAGTGGGTACTACAATCAAGTTGTTGAGAGCCCTAAGTGACTCACAAGTAAGCACCAATGCTATTGATATTCTTTTTCTCAAGAATGGGACGTACAAGTGAATCCAATAGAAACTTATCTTATTGGCTTGTGGGGGGGGGGGGGGGGGGGGGGGGGTCAAAGCCCCTTTTTCAAGTGAGGTGGAAGTTCCCCTTCTCCATCATGGCATACCCTAGAATATCAAATTGTTGGTTTGCCATCAATACAATCTTATAGATCCTTTAGAAATCGTTCAAGATTGGATATATCACAACCCAATATACTTGAAGTTTAGGAAAGAACTTCTCTAGGTTTTGGTTAACAAGCAATGCCTTACTTTTAAACTAAAAGATTACAACCCTTCTTGTTCCAATTCAACACATTCTAGATGTGTGCCAAGGTCTATTGTGTATAATCCATCAATCTCTTGCGAAAAAGTCATGCAAGTGTTCAAGTCTCCTTTTTTCCAAAGTTAAGTGTACATATGATTGAAGAGCACCTCCCTACAAACAAGAAAAAACAAAAGGATGCCAAAAAAAGGAGCCTCTATCAATAAGAATCCCCATAGTTGAAGAAGAGTCAAGACCCACCAATTATGAGGTATATCTAGGTGAACAAAGGCGAGTTACTAGGCTTTCCACTAAAGAAGCAATAACTGAGTCATGCCAACAAGATCACAAACCTGATAACTGACATTTGAGGAGAGCAACCAATGAAGATATGATGGAACTTGGTACCTAAGCAAGTGTTGAATGCATGCTCCAATGTTTCAGACATTAGGGTGTTGAAAGCTTGCTTGAAGGTCCAACCTTCCCTCACTTAGATAACCCATCTAAAGAAACCTAGAAGGTCCTCTCAATACTCAAACGTCAATTAAAAATCAATGTCAATCAAAATATAAGTCTTGTCCTTGTATTCCTTCAATTGTTGGGAAGTGGGTGCCTAAACAAAACCCACAAACAATCCCTCAAATCTCATCAACCCAAGCCTTCTCATGTCAAAATACCCATATTTTTTCACAAATCTGCCTCAATCTTGAATAATTATAATGATAATGCACCTTGTAACTCCTTAAGAAAGCATAATTTGCCGCACAATCCTCATAACATAGATTCTAAATTATGTAAAAATTACATGAGCTTCCCCTAAACTACATGCACCATGCTAACCACATGGACATCGAGAGAATGCATGTAGCTTTGCTCTAAGGGCATGCATCAAGCACACCTTGAGCCCAACACATCAAAGGGCCTAGTACTGGGGACTCATGTCAATATTGAAAAGGGATCATCTCACCATATTGGGATCATGTGTCTTTGAAAATATTAAGATTTGTTTTCCTTGTCATAGTAGATTTTTATAGTATCTTAAAAGTGAAAACATCATGGAAGCATCGGACCCGATCAGGCACCTTTTGCTCTATGCACCATTCTTGTGAAGGATTACCTTCTATCCCCACAACTAGATTTCAAAGATCAGCCAAGTGCAATATCAGTCAAGAATCCTCAACAATGAACTTGACAAAAAAATTTCATGTGAAGTCCGATTGGCTCCAAGAATTGGTAGGACCCCTTAGGTGACATCCATTACATTTGGAAGCAAGGCATTAGTTCATCCATAAGTGGGATTTATTTTAGCTCCTTTCACAATTTTTGGAGGCCTCCAAAATTCAATAGACTTATAGACTCTATGGGAGAAAGCATCCTTAGACACCAAATTTATTGCATTCCCCTAATATATATTTCACAAGGTGCTATTATATGATCTATACTTTACAATAGGAAGCATAGAGAGATGCACCAAGCTAACTTGTGAGCTTTTGAGCTAGTCGACCCGTGAACCTATCTGTTTTGTATCGACTCATTCTCTTTGATGCTCCAAAGTACATAGTGTGTTTCTTTGCACTTATCACATGCTTATAAGGTCTATTTGAGTCTCCATAAGCTCAAGGGTTGGTCTTGTGCCGATTGGTTAGACCAAACTTTGTCGCTTCGAAACGGATTTTTCTACCTTCTACAATCTTCTTCGAGTTCTTTCACATATGACCTGTTTTGCTACCTCTATCATTGCTTTATACTCAGCCTCTATGGATGATAAAGCAAGTATGTGCTACTTCTCTGAACAACATGAATCCAGATTATCTCTAATGTAGCATAGGTATCCATGAGTATATCTTTTATCATCTATACTACCTACCCAATCTACATCACTAAACACTTTTAAGTCTAGTGTCAGATGTATCCTTCATTAGAAGCTCCTTTAATGTATCTTAGCACTCTTTGAGCTACAATCCAATAAGCTTTCTCAGGACAATGATTAATTTCCATAGAACACCAACTACATATGAGAGATCTTGTCTTGTCAAGGTAGCATACATCAAACTACCTACCAAAATTTGATAACTCTTCATGTATTTTTGAAATCTTCACATCCATACCTTCTTAATTTATGATTTACCTCCAATGGGGTTATTGAGGTTGTGTAATTTTCCATGTTGAACTCCAACAAAAGATTCTTGAAATACCTTTCTTGTGTAACATACACTCCATGTTGAGTGTAAATGATCTCCATGCCTTGGAAGTAAGATAAGTTTCCCAAATCACTTATCTTAAATTCATTTTCTATTTGTTTCTTGAGCTTTCTGATTCCTTGAGTACCTGTACTCGTAACTATAATGTGTTAAACATAGATACAAATATATATGTACCAATCTTCACTTGCTTTGTTCCCCACACATTAGTGTATACAAGGTAAAAAATATTATTGTCAATGTAGCCTTCATTCAGTATTGTGTGTTGTGCTCCAAGCTTCTTCTCCTTCCTTGTGCTGTTCGCGTGCTTCCATAGATGTCTATCTCCAACAATTGGTATCAAAGCACGCCGTTGCTTCATCTAGGGAACTGTCGACACTCCTCCGGTTGCAGTCTCAGAATCGCATGAATTTTGGTGAGGATACTCAGCGTGTTTTCGAGATCAAAACTGCTTTTCTTTGTGGTGCAGAAATCGCGATCTGAGCTCGTTTCGACCTCTGAACACACTATTGCAGTGCTTGTGTAGGCTATTTTGTCTTTTTGTGCCAAAGGTATATACTAATTTCTGTTTCCAATATAAGCGTCTCGAAGTCTACTACAGGTCTAGCAGAATCTGTCTAGGCAGTTCTGTTCAACTTTTTGAGATACAGTCAATTTTTTCCATCAAGGTAAAGCAATGATGTATTCCGTATGTTGGCTGTTGAGGATAAGTTGGATGGTACCAACTACCCATTATGGGCTTATATGATGTGACATGTATTGGTTGCAAAAGGACTGTGGAACATTGTGTAGGGTGTTGAAAAACGTCCTATCACACCTACAACTGTTACAATTGCAGGTACAAAAGCTGAGGCAGAAGGTGTCAAAGATGATGATATTTTGCATATTCTTGTTCATGTTGCGGTTTTTGTTGCACCTACTATAGAGCAAATTTGTTGGGATGGCAGAGATGCCCAGGCACATGCATTGATAGCTTTGTCTGTCAAACATGCCATTATTCCTCACATTCACTCTTGCAAAACAGCTAAGGATGCTTGGGATGCACTTACCACATTGTTACCAAGCTAGGAATGAGGCTCGTGTTGCTTACCTCCAAAAACAGTTGGAGAGTGAGCACATGAATGAAGGTGATTCTATGGAAAGTTTTCTAACAAAGATCAAAGACTTGAAGGAACAGTTGATTTCTGTTGATGAGGTTATACCAGATAGCTCACTTGTGCAGACCGTTCTGAATGGTCTTCTTGATTCATATCAGAGTTTTGCTTCTACTCTTCGGTTAATGATGAAAGGCAATCCAAATGCCTTGTCATTTGAGGAGTTAGTCTCTATTCTGTTGCAAGAAGATCAGTCCAAGCAAAACAGGTCCATTATGTGTGTTGCAGATCAAGCTTTCCTGGCTAGTCAGAAGGGCAAAGGAAAATGGAGCTCTTCAACTAGTAAGCAGAAATCTGCAAATGCTGCACATTCGAAGAAGGAAGATAAAGATGAGAAGAAATTAGAAAAGCAGAAATTGTTTTGCAAGTACTGTAAAGGGAATGATCATACCATAAAGAACTGTCCAAAGTTGGCTGCTAAAGAGGCAAAGAAGAAAGAGGTTGGAATGGTTGTTGTAGAAGCCTCTACACCAAAAACAAAGTCTGCTAATCTTGTGGAGGAAGAAGAATGGGCGTTTACTACTGTCTGCAGTTTTGACACATCTTCTCATGAGCAGTGCATGTCTGCAGTAGACTCAGATGTTTGGTATTTTGACAGTGGGACAACCAAACATATACCTCGCAGCACAGTTTCTTCTCTTCACTCGAGCCTGCCCCTATAGGGAATATTGTTACATGCGCCAACAACTCCTCTTACCTTGTTATGGGAGTTGGTAGGATCATTTTGACTACTGCTGATTGTAGTTCTTTCACTCTGTCAGATGCTTTATTTGTGCCAAAGATCAAGAAGAACTTGTTATCAGTTTTTGCATTAGCCAAGATTGACTTGGTTGTGAAATTTGTTGATGACAGGTGTACAGTTCATGATCTGTCAAATGGCGATGTGATTATTGCTTCTGGCATTTTATGTCATGGGCTGTATAAGCTCATAGACTATGAAAGATCTCTGAATGATTTGGCATGTGCAATACATGATTCTCAGGCTATGTCAGATGCAAAGCTTTGGCATGCATGCTTTGGTCATCTGAATTTTGCTAGTTTGCTACGCCTGTACGCCCAAACTTGAGGCACCTAGAAAACATGTTTGTGAAGGCTGTATTTTGGGCAAAATGCAGCATTCCTCATTTCCAAAAGATGGTTCAGTTCGGGCTACTCAGAAATTGCAGCTTGTACATAGTGATGTCTGTGGTCCTATGCAGAGACCTTCTTTTGGAAATTATCTTTACTTCGTGACTTTCATTGATGATTTTTCCAGGTATGCATAGGTATACCCATTGAAGGCAAAGTTCGAAGTGTTCATGTGCTTCAAATAGTTTTTGGTTTTGGCAAAAAACTTGTCAGCATCTAAAATGGGCATCCGCCGTTCAGATCGAGGGGGGAATATATATCTTCTGATTTTAATGCATTTATGGCTGAACGTGGAATAAAACACCAATGTACATTGCGGTGTACACCTCAACAGAATGGAGTCGCTGAACGAAAGAACAGCTCACTCATGGAGACGGCGAGGTGTATGGTCAAGAGTCAGGCTTTACCACATAGTTTCTGGATTGAGGCTATCATGTGTGCAGCATATGTACTTAATAGGTGTCCCACTAAAGCGTTGCAGTCTATCACTCCATATGAGGCTTGGCATGACCGCAAGCCATATGTTGCTCATCTGCGTGTTTTTGGTTGTTTGGCATATGCATTAGTGCCTAAACAACATCATAGAAAATTGGATGATAAAGTAGTAAAATGTATGTTTGTTGGGTATAGTTTTGAAAGTAAAGGCTATTGTCTATATCATCCATAGACTAAATGCATTCTGGTTAGCTGTGATGTTGTTTTTGTGGAAGATGTTATTCAACCATTGCTTTCATGTACTAAGGAGACATATGTTAGCTCCAAAGACATGTATGATAGTTTGCTGCCTCTTTTTACAGGTGGACAGTCTAGTGCTGGTCCCAATGAGGCAACTCCTCAGCCTCTGCAGGTTTCATCTGATGATGCAAATCATTCCATTTCTGATGCAGATTTACATGATGCACTAGTTGATGAGAGAGCTGATAATATTGAGCAGGCAAAAACTATGCCCAAATGGCTGGTGCAGAATTTGCGTGACATCAAATTAGATGTACCTCTGTCATATTGTACTCGTTCAGGCTCTCATAGTGCCTCTTTTGCATCAGAATGCTATGTTATGGCTACACCTAGTCTCTGTGATGAGAATGAGCCTGTTTCGTCTCATGAAGCACAAAATTCAGAAAATTGGATGGTTGTTATGCGATCTAAATATGATGCTATAGTGAAGAATGGTACTTGGTCTTTATGTGACTTGCCTCCTGGCAAGAAGGCCATTGGGACTAAGTGGGTATACAAGCTGAAGTGTAAGCCTGATGGTACAGTTGACAGGTATAAGGCTAGATGTTGAGGGAGAATCGAGTAAGAAGAAGAAAAGAAGAAGACAATGAAAGAAGCAGCTTCACTAAAAAGCAAGATTTGAAGATACATCTCTGCAGGAAGCCCCGTAGGGGCGCGTTACCCATCTCTGCACAGAGCCCCGCAGGGGCACGCATCAGGCAAAAAGAGAAATCATCCAGGTCATGCACGGTGGAAAAGAAGTAAACAGCCTCAAAGCAATACAACAGGGTCAGATGTGTGCAACCAGGACAAATCAGAGGACCAAAAGTTACAAAGGGGTAGAGGCTGAAAAGTTTAAGAGGGTGACTAAGAACAGCACATTCCTAGTCACTGGTGGCGTGCGTGGCAACCCAAGTCAACAGGCAAGACAAGTGCAACAGGCTCTCGAGTAGTAGAGCTTGAATCAAGAAGGCCATCAAATCTGCATGTCTGTTTAACTGCAGACAATACTGACCAAGGGGAGCGTGCGGAGAAAAGTAGAGCGCCTCTAAAACGTAATGCAAGATCAAGAACCAGGCAACACTGACCATGGGACGCGTTCACGAAGCAAAGTCTGTCAAGGGACGACAGAGACGAAGAGGGGGAGAGTGTTGCAGAGCTAAAGAGCGCACAAGGCAGAGAAAAAGACGGGCCCCAAAATTTTTCCGATTTGGACATCATATTTTTGTATCATAATCATTCTTGTAATATATTTTCCGTTGTAAAGGCACTAGAGGAGTCCTCTAGATGCATCCCCACAGAAGTTTAGAAGCTTACCCATGTAAAATAGTAGAAATTTAGTCTTTTAGTGAATAAAGTGCCGGTCTCTTGTGTGAAAGGACCATTTTTAGGGCACTAGTATATAAGTCAAATGTGACTCTTTGTAAAGAACTTTTTGCCATTGTGAGAATAGAGAGCACAGAAATTCGAATTTGTGTCTTCTTCCCTCCTCATCTTCTTCTTCGTGAGCTTGGATGCATGTGTATTGCTTGGAAAGAGTGCTTGTGAGTGTTGTCTATCCATGAAAGTGTTTCTTGGCTGTAGGAAAGGTGTGTGCAAAGTGTAGGAAGTGCTGAAGTGTAGGAAAGTGTTCCCGCGACTCAGTATTTCGCTCATTACTTGAAGTAGGAGTGTCGGAATTGAGTGAAACCACTGCCATTGGATGCGTCTTCTCGAGAGCTTCGAAACGCATATGCTATTCGCTATATTTGGAGTTCGGAGCTGGGAGAAAAGTTCAAAATACTGACGGCTGCTGCACCAAGTATCGTTTCGCCTTGACCAACAGTTGGAGCTTGTTTGGATAAGTCTTTGCCTCATTTACATTCTTTGAGTAGTTCATTTGCGTTGATCATTACATGACTGCATGTCCTCATACACTCGGCTAGGTTTGTATACTCTTTGGATTGATAATTAAAAGCGTGTATCCCCACTATATGCACTTATGAGGGGATTGAGGTATAGTCTCTTTCTCCGCAAGTCCCTAAGTTGATACTTAGGTCAACACACTAGACTTGTTGCAAAGGGTTATGTGCAGGAAAGAGGCATTGATTGTGATGAGACCTTTGCACCTACTTGCTGAATGACTACAGTTCATAGCATCTGTGCACTTGCAGCTCATCATGGTTGGAATGTACATCAGTTGGACATTAAAACAGCATTTTTGAATGGTGACTTGCATGAAGAAGTCTATGTTTTTCAGCCTCGTGGCTTTGTGCAAAAAGAGCATGAAAACTAGGTGTGCAGGTTAAAGAAGGCATTATATGCTTTAAAGCAAGCACCACGTGCTTGGTATGAGAAGATACATGCCTATTGAATTGCACATGTTTTTAAGAATATTCCAAACTGAAAGCACCTTATATGTTAAGCATGCTAATGATGTGCTTCTAATCATTGTTGTCTATGTTGATGACATGCTGCTCACTGGTCCTATTGAGAAGCATATTGCTAACTTTAAGGCTGATTTGCATGCCTCATTTGAGATGTCTGATTTGGGGCATTTGCATCACTATTTGGGCATTCAGTTTATGCAAGTTGATGGTGGAATGGCTTTGTGTCAAACGAAATATATTGACACATTATTGTAGTGTTTTGGCGTTAAAGACTGTAAGCCTATTGCCACTCTTATGGAGATAGGTTTACGATTGAGTCTTCATGATGCTTGAGATGCATTTGATGTTGTTCTCTATCAGCAGGCTATTGGATGCTTGATTTACTTATGCATTACTCGGCCAGATATTTAGTTTTTTGTCTCACAGATGAGTAGGTTTATGCATTACCCAGGAGTCAAGCATTGGCAGGCGGTTAAGCGCATCTTTCGCCACTTGAGTGGTACTCGGCTACTTGGGTTGTTTTATCCTAAGGGGGGATCACTAACGCCAGATTTGCATGCTTTTTCTAACTCCAATTGGGTTGGTTGGTATGACACCCGTGTGTCCACTAGTGGCTTTTGCTTCATGCTTGGTAGCTCATGTATATCTTGGTTGAGCAAGAAGCAGACTATTGTGGCCACTTCTACTTGTGAGGTTGAGTATAGGGAAGCTTTCACAGCGACTATTGAGTGTGTGTGGCTCAGACCTCTTATGGCTGATTTGGGTGTTGGTCAGTCTTCTGCAACAACCATCTTCACTGACAGACAGAGCACATTTACGCAGTTGTGAGGAACCCTGTGTTTGATGCTCACACTAAGCACATTGAGGTGCATTATCACTATGTCAGGAAGAGGTTCTCTGCTGGGGAGATCATCTTGGCATATGTGCCCATGCAGGAGAACATTGCAGACCTTTTCATGAAGGCTCTACCTAGGGAGAAGTTTGAAGCTTTCTGCAAAGCTTTGGGCTTACTTCCTTTTGTGGAGTGATTTCCCCATAGCTTGGCACTTCCTTACACATGAGTGCTAGCTCCTTTTTCACCGCATCACTCCCAAGGGGGATTTGTTGATATATTTAGGTAGTGATGTGTGTGAACACACTAGGACCGCCGGGGCACTTTTTTCCCTCTTTAGGAGGTTTTTTCCCCCGGCTTGTATATATGCCTATTGCCCTAATGGGATACTTATCTTTGTACATTCTCTAGTAATACATTCAGTATTGTGTGTTGTGCTCCAAGGTTCTTCTCCTTCCTTGTGTTGTTCGCGTGCTTCCACAGACGTCTATCTCATACAAAATGTACATGATCTTTCCATGTGGATGTTGGACGTCCAAAGTGAACATCCTTCCTTCTCTTCTACCTTGAGCAATGACCTTGAAGCCTTCCTTTGGATTCTTTATGAAGCGCCCATTTTCATTGAATATGACATGATAACCCTTCTCTACCATTTGTCCTACTGAAATCAAGTTCTTTGAAATTGTAGGAACATGAAGAACATTAGATAGTACCTTTGCTCTACATGTATCTCCAAGCCTTATATCTCCAATATGTTCAATCATGTGTTGAGTATCATCACCTATTTCAACACATCCTTTTCCACTTAGTACCTATAGATTAGTGAACAAACTTCCTTGGCATGACATATGGTTACTACAACCTGAATCAATGTACCATTTTTTGTCATCTTCACAAGAGATTCTATACTCATGTCTCATTGCAAGTAGTGTGTCCTCACTTCCTTCACTTGAGGTGCTTGCATAGTTGCTTTGGCTCCTTTGATTGCCTCCATTTAGTCTTCCATTCTTCAGCCAACAATCACTAGCATAGTGTCCTACTTTACCACAATGATAGCATGTTATACCTTTATGAGAATTGTAGGAGCCTCGGCCTCTTCCTCTACTTCTACCTCGACCTCTTCCTTGTGTGTTGGCATTTGATGCATCCTTGTTGTCTTACAAATTGGTTTGATTGTATTTGGAGTTGTTGTGACCTTTTTCTTTTCCTGTTGAGCCTCCTCTTGAGTTGCTTCCTTTACCTAGACTTGCATATAACATTTGGTTATGGATGTCCTTTCCTTTGGGGCCACCAAAGCTAAGCTCTTCTGTGACAAGATGAGGGATTAGTTGTTCAAAACCTAGATATGCATCTTTCAAGTTAATGGAAGTTATAAAAGGCTTCCATATTTCATCTTCTCTCAATCCATTGAGAGTATAACACACAAGATATTCTTCTTCAACCATTGTGCCAATAGAAGCTAAAGCATCACTTATCTCCTTAATCTTCAAAGGATGTTCAGCTATGGATTGACTCAAACTTTTCTTGATTGTGTTCAACTCATTCTTGAGCTAAAGTTTCTTAGCTTCGGTATTTGTTGAATACATCATTTTAAGAGCTTCCCAAGCATCCTTAGCTTTCTCTAGATGTTGAATATGCCCTACCAATGCATTAGTAATGACTTGTGAAATGAGGAACATGACTCTCCTATTCCTCTCTT
The DNA here is from genome assembly GCA_020310875.1 of Ceratopteris richardii. Lineage (NCBI taxonomy): Eukaryota > Viridiplantae > Streptophyta > Polypodiopsida > Polypodiales > Pteridaceae > Ceratopteris > Ceratopteris richardii. Next base: position 96,841,822 of record CM035431.1, read on the forward strand.
CCCATTATTTTGCTTACCTCCTTTGGACTTCGGTAGCTATAGCTTGATTGATTTGCGGTTGAGCATCCGCTCACAATACCCCACAAACCTTTGCCCATTAGGTATTTGTTCATTCTAAAATTCCACACGGGATAGTTATCCTTATCGAATTTCTCTACTTATTGACCCAAGTCAGCCATTGAAGACTATCAAAAGCTTTCAGAGTTACCTCGAATAGTTATATTGTCATTTGCTCTTGCGTTTGTGAAGCTCACCCTTGTTTTGAAGCTCCTCTTTTGCTTTGCTTTAACTCCAAATCTCTTAATGAAGCTTCAACACCAAGCTTGCTCTGATACCAACTGGGGAGAATGAGTTCTCCTATGCACAACGAAAACGTGTAGTGAACCCTTGTATGTCAAGCACTTTGACAAACAACTACACCTTAGATAGCTTGCTGCTCTCAATAGAAAACGTAAATGGACATGTGCCTTTAGTCAATCAAAGTAGACAAAGAGAGCTTTCTAAAAAGCTATAAATAACTTAATTTGGACAATTTTTTATTAGGAAATACAACTAACAAAGATAAATTACCTGTCCATACAAGTATGCTAAAGAATTAAACTTCATTCTCAGACTGATAACTCCTTGAAAATATATATCCTTTGAGGAAGATCTTTGAGACAAAGAAAGAACATGCGAATAGATTTCCAAAAAGCTAAAAATCAAGTAATTTGGATGATTTTTGTTTAGGAAAGTCAACTAACTAAAATAGACAACCTTCGCACACAAGTATAGTGAAAAACTGGACTTGACTCTCCGATAGATATCTCATAGAATATAAATCCTTTGAATGACATATTTGTGCCAAAGAAACATGCAAAGATCTTTTCAACAAGCTAAAAACCAAGCAATTTCGATACAATTTTTTTGAACCTTGTTCCTTGTCAAGTGATCCTTTCTCTGTGTTGTTTACCAATTGCCTAAGAAGGAAAACTAGAAATAAGTAATGCCCGTATATGTGAGTACCCTTCTAGTCCTTTGTTGTAGGTGCATCTTCACATTTCATAAGCATCGATACAGTCCAATTACAAAAGTAAGATATGACTCATATATGGTATGAGCTCTATAGTCTTACATGCTCCTCAACGTATTCCTATCACTAGTTGGTGATTCCAATATCCCATAGGGTCCTTGTAGGAGTATGTAGATACCTTTTCATCAACTCTAATTTTTTTTGCAATAGATTCTACTATGTTTCCCTCCAAGTGTGGTGCAAAACTTGATTTTTTGATAGGTGTAGTGCAATGCTTGATTTTTTTTGTTAGGTGTAGTGCAATTTTAGATTGGATATGGTGCATTATGGGATAGAAAAAGCTATCGACTGATATAAGTTTGGGCTATTGTTGATAACGTTAAAAGACCATAGCTTGACATTGCTCCTTTGTAGTGTGATGTGAGTCACGTTTTGGGTGGATATGAGTGTGTGAGGTCAAGTTAAGGTTGTGATTGTATAAGTATGAGCACACATTTTAGATTGTCATGATTGTGATGAGGTAGTGTGATAAGGCATGTAAGGTCATGGGGACGGTTAGATGAGATTATGGAGATGTGAATCCATGACTGTGAAGATGAGTGAGATTTTGATGATTGGACGACTATGGGTTCATTGTGGATATGAGTTCATGGATATAAGGAGTTATTGGCTAGATATGAGGTTGTAGTTGATGTGATATAAGATCTTGGGGATGACAATGAGGTCATGCTCAAACATATAGGACATGAAAGATCGTGGATGGGTGATTTCATGAAGGAATATAAGGTTAGTTATAGTGATATGATGTGAGGTTGACTATGTGAATAATACGTTCCTACTGCACCTACCACAAAGCAACTTCATTGGGATGGCAGAGATGCTCAAACACATGCATTACCACTTTATACTAGGAAAGAAATGAGGCTCGTGTTGCTTACCATAAAAAATGATTAGAGAGTGAGCACATGAATGAAGGAGATTCTATGGATAGTTTTTTGACAAAGATCAAAGATTTGGAGGAGCGGTTAATTTCTAATGATGAAGTCTTGCCAGATCATTCACTTGTGCAGATTGTTCTTAACAATATTCTAGATTCATATTAGAGTTTTCCTTCTACTCTTTGTTTGATGATGAAAGGCAATCCAAATGCCTTAAATTTGATGAGTTATTCTCTATTTTGTTGCACGCCGATTAGTCTAGCAGAATAGGTCCATTTTGCGTATTGCAAATCAAGGTTTCCTAGCTAGTCAAAAGGGCAATAGTAAATTGAGCTCATCTACTACTAAGCAAAAATCTGCTAATGTTGCACAACTGAAGAAGGAAGAGAAATATGAGAAGGAAACATAAATGTAGAAACTATCTTGCAAATACTATAAGAGAAATGATCATGTCATAAAGAGTTTCCCAAAATTGGTTGCAAAAGAGGCGAAGAAGAAATAGGTTGAAATGGTTGTTGTAGAGGCATCTAAACCTAAAACAGAGTTTTGTTAATCTTGTTCAAAATGAAGAATGGGCATTTACTAATGTATGCAACTATGACCCATCTTCTCATGAGTAGTGTATGTCTAGAGTAGGTTTAGATGTTTGGTACTTTGATACTGGGAAATCAAACATATTACCTTGCAATGTAGTTTCTTCGGTCCACTTGAGCCTACCCCTATAGGGAACACTATCACATGAACTAACAACTCCTCTTATCCTATAATGGGATTTGGGAACATCATTCTAACTTCTACTGATGATAGTTCTTTCACATTTTAGATGCTTTGTATGTACCATGGATCAAGAAAAATATGTTGTCAGTTTCAACATAAAGTAAGATTGGCTTGGTTATCAAATTTGTTGATGACAGATATATAGTTCATGATCTCTAAAATGATAGTGTTATTATTGCTTCTTCTATTTTATGTTGCGTGCTATGTAAGCTCATAGATTATGCAAAATCTCTGAATGATTTAGCTTGTGCAATTCAAGATTCACATGCTATCTCATATGCTTTGGTCATCTAAATTTTGCTAGTTTGCTACACCTGTAGAAATATGAAATGACATCCTTTGTACCCAAACATCAGGAACCTTGTAAACATGGCTATATATGTAGACATCTTCTTTTGGGAACTACCTTTACTTCATGACCTTCATTGATAATTTTTTTAGGCATGCATGGGTGTATGATTGAAAGCAAAGTCCGAAGTGTTTATGTGCTTCAAAGAGTTTCTAGTTATGCCTATAAATTTGTTAGCATGTAAATTGGGCATGCTCCGTTTTGATTGGGGGGGATAAATGTCTTCTAATTTTACTGTATTTCTAGCTAAATGTGGGATAAAACATCAGTGTGTAGTGCCATATACACCTCGTGCCATATACACCTCAACAAAATGGATTTTTTGAAAGAAAGAATAGATGTCTCATGGAGATGGTGAGGTGTATGGTCAAAAGTCAGGCTTTGCCACATAGCTTCTAGCTTGAGGTTGTTATGTGTGTAACATATGTACTTAACATGTGCCCCACCAAAGCATTGCAATCTATCACTCCATATGAGGCTTGGCATAGTTGCAAGCCATATGTTGCTCATATCTGTGTCTTTGGTTTTCTAGCATATACATTAGTGTTTGAACAACAATACAAGAAATTGGATGATAAAGCAGTGAAATGTATTTTGTTGAAAGCAAAGGCTATTGTTTGTATCATCCACAAACTAAATGCATTTTGGTTAGCCGTGATGACGTTTTTGTGGAATATGCAAATCAAGCATTACTTTCATGTACCAAGGAGACTTCAATTTCTTGAGATATGTATGACACTTTGCTCCCTCTTTTTACAGGTAGAAAATCAAGTGCTGGTCTAAATGAGGTAATTTCTCTACCTTTATAAGTTCCACATGATGATGTAGATCATTCCATTTCTAATGTAGATTTACACGATGCACTTGTCGATGATAGTATTGCTATAGAAGAGGAAAAAGGATGCCTAAATGGTTTGTGCATAATTTTAGAGATAGCAAATTAGATGCACCTTTGTCATATAGTACTTGTTCAAGATTTAATAGTTCTTCCTTTGCATCAGATTGCTACACTGTGGCTGTCTCTAGTCTTTATGATGAGAATGCGTGTGTTTCTTTTGATGAAGCACAAAAATTGAAAAATTGGATGGTTGTTATGCAATTAGAATATGATGCTATTATGAAGAATGGTACCTAGTCTTGATGTGATTTGCCTCCATGCAAAAAGGCCATTGGCACTAACTGGGTATACAAGCTAAAATGTAAGACTGGTGAATTAATTGACAAGTATAAGGCTAGGCTTGTTGCAAAAGGTTATGCTCAAGAGAGAGGCATTGATTTTGATGAGACCTTTTCTCCCACATGCCAAATGACTATCGTTCATAGCATTTGTGCGCATGCGGCTCATCATGGTTTGAATGTACATCAATTGGACATTAAAACTGCATTTCTGAATGGAGACTTACATGAAGAACTGTATGTATTTTAGCCCTATGGTTTTGTGCAGAAAGGACATGAAAACAAAATGTGCAGGTTGAAAAAGGCATTATATGATTTGAAGCAAGCACCATGTGATTGGCATGAAAAGACGCATGCTTACTTGATTGCAAATGGTTTTGGGGATAGTCAAACTGAGCGCTTTATATGTTAAGCTTGCAGATGATGTACTTCTGATCATTGTTGTATGTGTTGATGGAATGTTGCTCATTGGTACTAATGAGAAGCATTTGCTAAATTTAGGTGGACTTGCATGTCTCTTTTGAGATGTAATATTTGGGGCATTTGCATCATCATCTAGGCATTCAATTTATGCAAGTTGATGGGGGAATGCTTTGTGTCAAACAAAATATATAAGAGAATGACATCAACGATCCACATAGTCATTCATTATATAGATCTCTAGATTGAGGGTGATGTTTGGAGCTAAATAGATTCCACATATGCATGTGCAATTGCCACCATCCATGTCTAACCACAACTGAAACTCCACTTGCCAAGTGTCCCATTCGACTAAAATCAACACATGTTAGGTGTAACTAGTGACTCATGTTAAGTATCTATCTTCTATAATACTTCAAAAGTTCCTAATGTTTTTTTTTTTTAACTTGAACCTTGTCAAGCTACTCTATAACATCCCCCCTTGAAATTTTCATCTCTCTGATTTGCCTTTTGAGACAAAAAAGGGATTCTATCTCAAATTGGATCTTACAATAGGGGAATCAATGTGTTGTTTAATCCATAGACAAATCATTCTAAATACCATCTAGCTTTGCACTTAATGAGTTAAATGTAGTGCAAAGTCTAAAAACAATGATAAGGATGGAGTAAATGTCCTACCCAATTCACTGTCTCACAATGTGTAGACTTGGCATTCATAACATGACCATGTGAAGTGGGTGGATTTCTAAGTATCTCTAGCTAAATTATTATCTTTTTCCATTTCTATCCACCACTTGTGCATGGACCTAGCAAAAAGGATGGATACTCTCACTATTCAAGACTTTGAGAACTCTTGTCAAATTCACTAAAACTTTGTCGGGATGAACAAAGTTTTACCATGATTGACCAAAACATCTTTAAACTTAGATGTTTCCACTATGATCCACATTCAAGAAAAGCCATTGAACTCTTTCTTGATTAGATAACTACTGTGTCGAATCGATGCTTTAGGATCTTGACCAAATGTAGGAAAAAAGTGTTCCCTCACTTTTGTCAACCCAACTTCAATCGGACCAAAGAAAATCCAAATTGAATTTCACAACTATCCAAACTTATGAAACTTTATCAAAGGCTTGAACTTTAGGTTGAACATCCACCACCTTTAGGTATAGCATCCAATACCACCATACCCACTTTCATGCTAATGTAAAACTTGATGTCCCAAAACACCAACCACCCATACACCATCATGTAGTGGCTTTTCCTTTATCTCAATCTTCTTTGAGTTCAAAAACTTATACTAGAAACTAATCACTTTGCTAATTTCTAATAACTTGCGACATAACACTTTGCTCCAAGGTTTAAACTTTTCCTATCATGTTGTGAGACAATGCATATAAGGTTGCTTTTATGAATTTCAAGCTTAAGATCCTTTAAGTATCAAATTAGTCTTAGCTCAAACTCTTTTAAATCTAGGGTGTCTCTAGAAACTTTTACCTCCTTTTACCTTATATTGGAAAACTCTTTCCAATATTCAAACCTACCAAGGATTCTTTAGAGGCAATAATTTTTTCTCAAGCCATGAGTCATTGATGAGTTTATTGTTATTTGCAATAACTTGGGTAATCCCATTTGAAGTCTAACAGGGATTAGGCAAAAGTGATAAAGGCTTAGTCTTTATGTTGAGATCTCCTTTCTTTTTCTACAAATCTTAATAGCTTATCCCAAGGATTTTCTAGAGATCTTCCCCTCCACTCAAGTCTAAGTGTTCGCTAATGCTTTTCATATTCCAAATTAGTGAATCTATATAAGGATTGATATATGTTTTCGTTAAAGTATCTCACACTTTAGGTAGGTTTTAGATAACTTGGATGATTAATATCATATTTTTTATGGTTCTTGATAACCCCCCTTGGAATGAGTTTAAGACTAACAAGCTATTTTTCCTCATGCTTGTTTTACATTTTATTCTTTTCCAAGTCATTATAGTAAGACTTGAGTTATTCCTTTTCACATGCAAAGTGCATTTTCCTGACACATATAAGCATCCCTATGTAATCATGGTGCACCTATATGCATTTATGAAATCAATGGTGAAGGTTGTGCATTGCAAATCTGGGTCTCCTCTAACACACTTGTCACCTCCTTTGTACATTGAAAATGTGGTGAAGACACTAGTCACCTCCTTTTCTAAAAATATAACCAGATATTTGAGGTAGGCATTAATTGCCTTTTTATCCTAAAATACATATAATAAATGTGGTTCCCCTATGGGTGAAACCCTATACAAAAGATACACGTGCATATAATCCATGCAATTTACAACAATTTGAGTGATATATACTAATCTAGGCTATAAACCAAGGTGTTTTCTAAGCCCTGCCAATAAATTAAATCATTTCATAGAAGCTAAAATGTGATCATGTCATAAAGAGTTGTTCAAACTAGCTGCTAAAGAGGCAAGGAAGAAAGAGGTTGGAATTGTTGTTGTAGAGGCCTCTACACCCAAAACAGAGTCTACTAATCTTGTGCAAAATGAAGAATGGGCATTTACCACTGTTTGCAATTATGAACCATCTTCTCATGAACAATGTATGTTTGCAGTAGACTCAAATGTTTGGTACTTTGATGGTGGGGCAACCAAACATATTACCTCGCAACGTAGTTTCTTCACTTCACTCGAGCCTGTCCCTATAGGGAATACTGTCACATGCGCCAATAACTCCTCTTATCCTGTCATGGGAGTTGGTAAGATTGTTTTGACTACTGGTAGTTCTTTTACATTTTTGGATGCTTTATTTGTGTTAAGGATCAAGAAGAATCTGCTATCGATTTCAACTTTAGATAAAATTGTCTTGGTTATGAAATTTGTTGATGATAGATGTACAATTCATGATCTATCAAATGTCGATGTCATTAATATTGCTTCTGGCATTTTATGTCGTGGGCTGTATAAGCTCATAGACTATGAAAAATCTGTGAATGATTCAGCATGTGTAGTACATGATTCTCAAGTTTTATGAGATGCAAAGCTTTGGCATGCATGCTTTGGTCATCTCAGTTTTGCTAGTTTGCTACATCTGCAAAAATTTGAAACGGTGTCCTCTCTACCCAAACTTAAGGCACCTATTAAACATGTATGTGAAGGTTGTATTCTAAACAAAATGCAACATTCCTCATTCCCAAAATATGGTTTAGTTCGAGCTACTCAAAATTTGTAGCTTGTTCACAATGATGTTTGTGGTCCTATGCAGACACCCTCTTTTGGAAACTATCTTTACTTCGTGACTTTCATTGATGATTTTTCCAAGCATGCATGGCTATATCCTTTGAAGGCAAAGTCCGAAGTGTTTATGTGCTTCAAACAATTTTTGGTTTCCGCTGAAAATCTATCAACATGTAAAATGGGAACCATCCATTTTGATCGAGGGGAATATACATCTTCTGATTTTAATGCATTTCTGGCTGAACGTGGGATAAAACATCAGTTTACGGTGTCGTATACACTTCAACATAATGGATTTTTTGAACAAAAGAACATGTCACTCATGGGAATGGCAAGGTGTATGGTCAAGAGTCAAGCTTTACCACATAATTTCTGGCTTGAGGTTGTTATGTGTGCAGCATATGTACTTAATAGGTGTCCCACTAAAACATTGCAGTCTATCACTCCATATGAGGCTTGGCATGGTCGTACGCCATTTGTTGCTCACCTGCATGTTTTTGGTTGTCTTACGTATGCATTAGTGTATGAACAACAACGCAGGAAATTGGATGATAAAGTAGTGAAATGTATTTTTGTTGGGTATAAGTTTGAAAGCAAAGGTTATCATCTCTATCATCCACATACTAAACACATTTTGGTTACCCATGATGTTGTTTTTGTGGAAGATGCTATTCAACCATTACTTTCATGTACTAAGCACACACCAGTTAGCTCCAAAGACATGTATGACACTTTGCTTCCTCTTTTTACAAGTGGAAAGTCTAGTGCTAGTCCTAATCAGGCAACTTCTCAACCTTTATAGGTTTCATGTGATGAAGCTGATCATTCCATTTCTGATACAGATTTACATGATGCACTTGTTGATGAGAGAGCTGATATTGAGGAGGCAAAAACTATGCCAAAATGGCTGGTGTAGACTTTGCGTGACAAGAAATTAGATGCACCTTTGTCATATCATACTACTTCTGGCTCTCATAGTGATTCTTTTGCAACAGATTGCTATGTTATGACTGCCTCTAGCCTCTATGATGAGACTGAACTTGTTTCATTTGATGAAGCACAAAACTCAAAAAATTGGATGGCTGCTATGCAATCTGAACATGATGCTATAATGAAGAATGGTACCTAGTCTTTATGTGACCTGCAAGATGGCCATTAGCACTAAGTGGGTATACAAGCTAAAGTGTAACCCTGATGGAACAATTGACAAGTATAAGGCTAGCCTTGTTGCAAAGGGTTATGCTTAGGAGAGAGGCATTGATTTTGATGAAACCTTTGCTCCTTCTTGCCGAATGACTATTGTTCATAGCATATGTGCACTTGTAGCTCATCATGATTGGAATGTACATCAGTTGGACATTAAAACTGCATTTCTGAATGGTGGCTTGCATGAAGAAGTATATGTTTTTCAACCCCGTGGCTTTGTGTATAAAGGGCATGAAAACCAGGTGTGCATGCTAAAGAAGGCATTATATGGTTTAAAGCAAGCACCACATGCTTGGTATGAAAAGATACATGCCTATCTGATTGCACATGGTTTTGAGAATAGTCCAACTGAGATCACCTTGTATGTAAAGCGTGCTAATAATGTGCTTCTGATCATTGTTGTGTATGTTGATGACATGCTGCTCACTAGTCCTCATGAGAAGCATATCGTTGATTTTAAGGCTAATTTGCATGCCTCATTTGAGATGTCTGATTTGCAGCATTTGCATCATTATATTGGGAATTCAGTCTATGCAAGTTGATGGTGGAATGGCTTTGTTTCAAACGAAATATATTGACACATTATTGCATCATTTTGGCCTTGAAGACTGTAAACCTATTGCCACTTCTATGGAGACAGGTTTACAATTGAGTCTTCATGATGTTGGAGATGCATTTAATGTTGTTCTCTATTAGTAGGCTGTTGGATGCTTGATTTACTTATGCATTACTCGGCCATATATTCAGTTTGCTATCTCACAGATGAGCAGGTTTATGCATTGCCTAGGTGTCAAGCATTGGGAGGCGGTTAAGCGCATCTTTTTGCTACTTGAGTGGTACGCAACTACTTGGATTGTTTTATCCCAAGGGGGATCACTACCGCCAGATTTACATGCTTTTTTTGACTCTGACTGGGCTAGTTGCTATGACACTCATGTGTCCACTAGTGGTTTTTGCTTCATGCTTGACAGTTCATGCATATCTTGGTTGAGCAAGAGGTAGACTACTGTGGCCACTTCCAATTGTGAGGCTAAGTATAGGGTAGATTTCACAGAGATTGTTGAGTATGTGTGGCTTAGATACCTTATGGCTGATTTGGGTGTTGGTCAGTCTTCTGCCACCACCATCTTCATTGATAGTCAGAGCACATTGGCAATTGCGAGGAACCTCGTGTTCCATGATCACACGAAGCACATTCAGGTGCACTATCATTATGTCAGGGAGAGGTTCTTTGTTGGAGAGATCAGTTTGCCATATGTGCCCACATAGGAAAACATTGCAGACCTTTTCACAAAGGCTCTGCCTAGGGAGAATTTTGACACTTTCCACAAAGCTTTGGGCTTATTTGCGTTTGTGGATTGATTCCACATAGCTTGGCACTTCGTTATACATGAGTGCTAACTCCTTGTTCACTGCATCACTCCTGGGGAGGATTTGTTGATATATCTAGGTAGTGATGTGTGTGAACACACTAGGACCCTC
>CM035431.1:96857407-96902407 GCA_020310875.1 Ceratopteris richardii
GCATTACGTTCCAAATTGAAGTACATGAAGTTACAAGATAGCATAAAGAATATGCAAGATATAGAAGATGTCCATAACTCCACAATCTCCAAAGCTGAAGACGATCTCCTCGAGATAGATAAGCTCCAAGCTTCTACACACCTTGTAGATGATGAAGAAACCACAACTCTATCTCGCCAAGTTGAAGGGACCTCCTCCTCCACAAGCTCAAGAAGAGAACCCGAGAAATAATAATTTACGTGTCCATTAACCAATCTTTATATAGGCATACTCATAGTTGTTCGGGTACGATTACGTTAAGATACAGTACTATGTACGTACCTTCATATTTGGAGCTTACCGTACGGTATTTGTATGTTTATAAATATGCTTTTTTTTTTGGGTTCAAAAGTAAGAGATTTCAAATATATACGATTACTTTTATGAAATATACATGAGTTTGTTGGAAACAATGTCAGAATAGTCCAAAACCCTAATTTTTAGCAACCCTAAATTTTCAGTACTTAGCCAAACTTTGGTAAAAAAAGGTCAAAAATTGCTATTAGCTTGTCACATAGAGCTTGAAGAGAGCTTTCATTTGATATATGACATTCAATCATAAGAGGTCCGGATTAGGAGAAAAACTTAACCCTAATTTCTCCTAAAAAATTGTTTTCCACCTCATTTTGTACCTCTCATCACATAGATCAAGGAAGCAAGCTCTTGTATTCATATGAGGCATAAATCAGATAGATCGAAGTCCATGAAACCATAAAAGGTAGATTTTAGTGCATAAAAACACCTCGTCACAATTTTTTATGAAAAAGTGCTTTTGGAGTTCTTTCATTGTTTTTTGAAAAGCTTGCACATGCTTCATTGAAAAGAAGTTACGGGGCTTGAGAAACTATATAAGAAGCTATTGGGTCATGGTTGGATCATCATCCATCGATCAATCAATCATCCAAGCATTGGACATCAAGCTAGGGGTGCTCAACGCAAAGTTGAAGGTGTTCTTAACACTTTGAGGAGGTCTTGTACTTGGAGAAGGTATGCTCTACCCTTGGTGAAGCTATGGAGGAGTTTGTATCAACCAACCATCAACATCCTATTTACTGTGAGTAGCAAGGCTATTTTTATTTCTCACTTGCTGATTTACTATGAGTAGCATGGCTATTTCTGTTTCTCACTTGCTAGGTCACTAGTTTTTGATTTAGGGTTTTTGAAACCCTATTTTTAGAATTAGGGTTTGGTGTGAAACAGTTCTAAATGGTTCATATTCTCTATTTTCTCTCACACACACACCCTTGTCATACCTCTTAGGCACTGTACACACAAATTCTTGTATCTAGTTCCCTATTTCTGCCTAGATTCAAAGTTTGTAATCATCTACACACATTGTAATTGACCTTTATATAAAATAGTGTAGGTAGACTATTTGTTTATCGTTACACTTGAAAATATTGTCTACTCTCTCTCTCTCTATCTCTCACTCATCTCATTTTGAGTATTAAGGTGTGTATGCTAAGAGTCATGTGTTGGAAGATCTTGTAAACATGTGATTATTGTTATTGAGGCCCACCCCACTTCCGATATTTGGTAAAAGCATACTTGACATACACTCTCAACAAGATTAGTGATTATAGACTTGAGAATGAAGACACATTTGAAGGAATGCCTAACTATCCAATGGGAGTTTTATGATGATGAATGTGTTACTATCAAAGGACTTATGGAATATTGTCAATGGCACTTATCCAAGGCCAAGGCAAGTTGGAGAAGAAGCTACTTCATCTTCTCGAAGACCATCTGCTCCTATTTCTGCTCAATAGGAGATTAGTAAAGAAGAAGGAACTACTTCATCATCGGGGGTCCATACTACTACGAGATTACTTCCTATAGAAGAGCAATCTAGATGGGATCCAAGGGAAACACTTTCATATATTGCTATGGGAGTCAAGAGGCATATTATATCCCAAATCAGGTCATGCGGAACCTCTCGTCATCCTTGGTTGGAGTTAGAGAATCTCTATCTGAGCAGAAATCTTGCTAAGAAAGATCATCTTAGGAGACAGCTAGCCAACACAAGGATGAAAGTTGTCGTATAAGTTCAGTCACATATTTTGCAGGTCAAAGATTTATGAGATCAGTTACGCAGTGTTGGAGCCAATATTTCAGATGAAGAGATGGTAAATACACTTCTAAACTCACTTCCATCTTCATATCGTGCTTTTGTTACTTCCTTATCTCTCTCTACAAGAGATAGAGTAACTTTCATTTGAAGAGTTGCAATTCTTGTTACTTCAAGATGAAGATCAACAAAAGAGTATGGAAGAGAATGATGAAGCCATTTTATCATCATCAAAGGGTAAGAAGAAGAAGGAGACCACAAAGAAGGAGAAGAAGAGTCAACAAACTAAGAAGGAAAGTAAGTCTTCTAATTCTAAACTTTTTAGTCCTATTCCTAATGCTTCCTCTACACCCAAAGAAAAGTCCACTACTACATCTACTTCAAAGAAAGGAATTTGCTATTACTGTAAGAAACTAGGTCATGTCATAGCAAAATGTAGAACAAGGATTTTTAATAAGAAGAAGAAAGCATGAAGTAAGAGTACTGAAGATGAATCAAAACCTAAAGCTCAAAAGAAGAATCTCATGCATGTGTTATTATTGAAGAAATAGCTTTTGATCAGGTAGCATTAAATCCAATCTCTTATAATCCTTAGATTTTTGATTCTGGAGCTACTAAACATATGATAGGTTGCAGAAAGGCATTTTCTTCTCTTACTAACTCTTCAGGGAGAAGAGTGACCATTGCATGTGGTCATGATTTGGATGTTGTAGGTGTTGGAGAAGTGAACCTAATGTCAAGAGAAGGTGGAAATTGTTGGAATTTGGGGCCCCAGGATCGTTCCAATACTAAAACCCTTTGAGCATATACACTTAATTAATCAAGATGATATGTGAGAGATAGAAAGAAAGAGATCTTGAGACAAGGATAGGGAACGTAAGCAAGATGCTTACTCACTAAAAACTAGATGTCCAAATTACAACATGGGAGTACTACTCAACCATATGATGTGGTGCACTCACTAATGGAAGCATAGCCAAGAAGATGATACGAAATTTCAGATTATGCTGTTATAATATGAGTGTGTGTGAAGCGAATGAGCAACGAAGTGAACCTAACCTCACAAGAAAGTGCAACAAATCTGAAAATCAGCAAACCCTAATTCTGAAATTAGGGTACAAAAACCCTAAAAACAGAATATAAGGCTAACTTACAAAAGATAGCTGCCTCCAACTTGTAGAAGACTTCTTGCTCCAAGAGAGTAGCCTCTTCTTCTTCTAATGTTCACCTCCAAAGCTTCAGAACTCCAAAACTCTAGCTTGTGAATATCAAGAAGTGTGCCCACATGCTCCTTATATAGTTGAGGTTCCCATCCAATAAATCTAGCGATCCAAATAAAGCATAGTGATTATTTTGGCGAAGATCAGCTATTTGTGGTCCAATTTTTGCGATCGCTTATTTTAAACATGCTTTTCGTGGTTTATTAAAAACCATCGTTGAAATTGCTTTCATTTTAAATTTGATCACTATTTTAATGTGCTTTTTGACCAAGTGACAATATGACCTAGCTATTTCAAGTTTGGACTTCATAAAGTGCTTTTTCCTCCATTTTTAGCTGAATTAGGGTTTGGCTTTTCTCCCTGTTCTGACCTCTGATGAAGAAATGAAGCATACCACTAGATAGCTCTCACCAAGCTCTATCTATCTAGCCTAAAAAAGTTTTACCCAAACTATACAAAAAATGCTAAGTCCAAAATGTAGAATTGCTAGAATGTGGACCATATGTACATTGACTTCCAACAATCCCTCCTTCAATGTCATATTGGTACAAGCTTCAGTAACCTGCATATCTTCTCATGATTATCTCTCGTCAATGCTTTGGTAAATATATCTGCAACATTCTCACTAGAAGGAACATAAACCAGCTCAATGTGCTTCTTTGCTATCTCTCTCGAATATAGTGGTAGTGTACCTCTATATGCTTTGTCCTTGCATGATGCACTGGATTCTTTGCTATAGCTATTACACTCTGGCTATCAAAAAATATCTGAATGGGTTGATGTACTCTCACATCTAGATAACTGAAAATCTTCTGCAACCAAACTGACTCTAGAGTAGATGTAAATGCTGCACGATATTCAGCTTCACACGATGAAGTTGCAATAGTGGGTTGTCTCTTCGAAAGCCATGAGATAAGACAGTCTCGAAGATAAAAACAAAATCAACTAGTACTTCTTCTTGTGTCTCTATCACCTGCCCAATCAGAATCTGAAAATCCTTTTAGTAACGAATGTGTAGATTCCGAAAATACCATAGCATAATTTGAAGTTCCCTTCAAATATCAAAAGATTCGCTTTACTTCTTTCCAATGTAACACTGTTTGATTAACCTTGATACTTGAGAAATTGCAAACTGTATATCAGGGCATGTATTACAAAGATATATCAAGCACCCAACTCCTTGACTATATAAAGTAGCATCAAATGACTCTGCATCTGCTACCATATGTAAAGATGCGTTCTGATCCATAGGTGTTTGCATACGTTTAGAATCACTCATCTGAAACCTCTCTAAAAGTTTCTTAATGTACTTCTGCTGTGTCATATAGATACACTTATCCTTAAACAGGAACTGAATCCCAAAATAATAATGCAAGATTCCCAAATCATTTACATCAAATGATTCCTTCAATTGTTCTTTGAACATCTGCAATGGTACCTATGATTATAATATCATCTATATAAATGATTGCTATAATCATCATACCTGGTTCAACTTTGACATAAAGAGTTGGAGCTTCATCTGAGTTATGGAAACCAATGGACATATCTTTTCATACCATGCTCTAGGTGCCTGTTTTAAACCATATAAAGCTTTTATAAGCTTACATAGCAAATGTTCTTTACCTGTTTCTTCAAAACCTTCTGGCTGCTGAATATACACATCATCATTTAAATCACTATTTAGAAAAGCAATCTTTATGTCAAGTTGATATATATGCCAACCAAAATGTGATGCTAAAGCAAGTATTGACCTAATATCAGTCATCCTAGACGTAGGAGCAATGTCTCATCATAATCAATACCTTTTTGTTGTGCATATCCTTTGATAACTAATCTGGCCTTATATCTGTCAGTAGTACCATCTGCTTTCCTTTTGATTTTGAAGATCCATTTTACACCTATAGCTTTCTTTCCTTCTCGTAACTCACATAGCTGCCAAGTTTGATTCTTATGAATAGAATCAATCTCTTCTTGCGTAGCTTTTCTCCAAATAGGAATGTTAAGTGCATCTTTAACACATGCAGATTCATCTTCAACTGTCGTTAGAGCCAAAATATCATGAATCTCAAAGTCTTCAGCAAAACTTACATGATCTTTTTGTTGTTGTTGTCTAGTCTGACTCCTTGTTCTTCCTGTAAAAGTCTTTATACCACTATCGTTCCATGTCTGATATAACCAAGTAGGTGTATCCTTAAATAGTGGTGAAACTCTTTCTGACCCTTCAACTTCCACAGTTTCTGGAACTTGTCCTTCTGAGATACTAGGACTTTCTGGAACTCTAGTACTTTCTTCCATTTCTGGAACCAAAGCTCATGTGGAACTGACTCTGTAGAAGGTTGTGAAATTCCTCTTTCTTCAATCCTTTCTTGAATCCTAGGAATTTTTAGCTCCCTCTTCATATGGCTGAACATGTAAATCCAAATTCCTTCTAAAAAATCCATAGTCATTTTCACTAATGAACTCTGGAATTTCTGCTTCTTTATCATAAATCTTATTTTCAGCAATATAAGCATTACATGAAAGAATAACTTCACCTGTCTCTGGAACATAAAACTTGTAACCTTTACTCTCAACAGGATATCCAATAAAAACAGCTTTCTTTGCCTTTACATTTAGTTTGCCTCGATCCTTTTTCTCAACATGTACATAAGAAAGTGATCTGAATACTCTGAAGTAACTCACATTAGGTTTTCTACCATAATAAGCTTCATAAGGTGTGATTACCTTTAAAGCTTTTATGGATGGTTCAAAATGTGATTAGCTGAATGTACCGCATCAAACCAGAATTTTGGTGAAAGCTTCTTGGACGCCATCATGCTCCGCATCATCTCAACAAGTACTCTATTCTTTCTTTCTGCAACACCATTCTGCTGAGAAGTATAAGCAATAGTAAGATGTCGAATAATACCTTTTTCATCAAGAAATGTCTGGAACTCATTTGACAAGTATTCTCCACCTCTATTACTTCTGAGAATCTGGATAGTTTTCATACTTTCATTTTCAAGGATAGCTACAAACTTCTTGAACATAGGAAAGACTTCTGACTTTAACTTAAGACCATAGGTCCGTGAGTATCTTGTAAAATCATCAAGGAATAGAACAAAATACCTGAAACCCTGAATAGAGTCTTCTCTCATAGGTCCATTCACATCTGAATGTATAATCTGCAATTTCCTGGTAGCTGTAATATGACCATGGTTCTTGAAAGGTAGTTTATGCATCTTACCTTCAAGACAACCTTCACATATATCTGAATCATCTGGTAGCTCAACCATACCTCTATCTTTGATACTCTTGGGAGCTCCAAAACTTATATGTCCAAATCTTTCATATATCTTCCACCGGTAACGAAGATTTGACCGCATATGCCTGAATCATTTTTGACAAAACAAAAATCCCTCCTCTATGCTCACCTTGCAAAATACACTTTTCTTTGTGTGACAAGATCTTACAAAGATCTCTCTCAAATACAACTTTGAAACCACCACCTAAAAATGCAGATATAGATAGTAGATTCTTCTTCATTTCAGGTACATATAAAACATCTGAAATCTGAAAATTACCACCTTCTCTTGACTTTAGGGTTACTGTACCTATTCCCACAACATCCAAATCATTGCCATATGCAATAGTAACTTTTCTACGTGTAGAATAGGAAAGAGAAGAAAACACATCTCTGCAACCTGTCATATGCTTTGTAGCACTTGAGTCAAATATCCAACGATTTGTTGAAAGAACTTGTAAAGCTGCCTGATCAAAAGCTACTTCTTCAATGGTGATACATGCATAAGAATCACCTTGAGATTTCCCTTTTTTATCATCTTCTGCAACATTACCAGATGCCCTTTTCCTTTCTGCTGCAATCCTTTTATAACATGCTGACTTAAAATGTCTAGGTTTCTTGCACACGTAAGCAAGATGCTTACTCACTAAAAAATAGATGTCCAAATTACAAACATGGGAGTACTACTCAACCATATGATGTGCACTCACTAATGGAAGAATAGTCAAGAAGATGATGATACAAAATTTCAGATTATGTTGCTATGATCTGAGTGTGTGTGAAGCGAATGAGCAATGAAGTGAACCTAACTTCACAAGAAAGTGCAACAAATCTGAAAATCAGCAAACCCTAATTCTGAAATTAGGGTACAGAAACTCTAAAAACAGAATATAAGGATAACTTACAAAAGATAGTTGCGTCCAACTTGTAGAAGACTTCTTGCTCCAAGAGAGTAGCCTCTCCTTCTTCTAATCTTCACCTCCAAAGCTTTAGAACTCCAAAACTCTAGCTTGTGAATATCAAGAAGTGTGCCCACATGCTCCTTATATAGTTGAGGTTCCCATCGAATAAATCTAGCGATCCAAATAAAGCATAGCGAATATTTTGGCGAAAATCAGCTTTTTATGGCCCAATTTTTGCGATCGCTTATTTTAAACATGCTTTTCGTGGTTTATTAAAAACCATCGCTGAAATTGCTTTTATTTTAAATTTGATCGCTATTTTAATGTGCTTTTTGGCCCCTGACCTCTGATAAAGAAATGAACCATACCACTAGATAGCTCTCACCAAGCTCTATCTATCTAGCCAAAAAAAGTTTTACCCAAACTGTACAAAAAATGCTAAGTCCAAAATGTAGAATTGCTGGAATGTGGACCATATGTACATTGAATTCCAACAGAAATTTCACAATTTCTAATGTTCTTAATGTACCAAAAATGAAGAAGAATTTGCTTTCTATATCTACTTTCTTGTTAGATGGTTTTAAAGTCATTTTAAAGAAAGATTCATGTTAGATCCTCTTACCTAATGAGGAGCATTGTCTACTTCAAGTTGAAAAAAGAAATGCGAAGTTTGTGGTATCCAAAATTAGTCATGCTAATGTTGCTAATTCTTCTATACCTAAGGAGAATATGAAGTTATGGCATGCTAGATCTGGTCATATTAGTTATGCAGCTCTCAAGCACATCAAAGATCATGGAATGGTGGAGAGTTTGTCTACTTTTGCTTTATCAGATGATGTAGAATCATGTGAAGGATTTCTTGAAGAAAAAAAAGCTTCACAACCTTCCTTTCAAGAAGCATGGATTTATTACGGCCCAAGGAAGTTGCAAATCATACATTCAGATGTAAATGGTCCTATGAGAACAGATTCTATTAAAGGTTTCAAGTATTTTGTTACTTTCGTTGATGATTTCTCAAGATATTCATAGATTTATGGTCTTAAAGTAAAGTCAGACATCTTTCCTACTTTCATGAAGTTCTTAGCCGAGGTTGAAAATAAAAGTCAATAAAAAATTCAGATTTTGAGAAGTGATAGAGGAGGAGAATACATGTCAAAAGACATTAAGTCTTTTCTTGAAGACAAAGGTATCTCTCATGAACTCACTATTGCTTATACTCCATAACAAAATGGTGTTGCAGAGAGAAAGAATAGGATACTTATTGAGATGATGCATAGTATGATGTCATCCAAAAATCTTTCTTCCAAGTTGGTTTGCTGAAGCACATACAACTAATCACATTTTGAACAGGTCTTCCATAAAAGCTTTAAAGGTTATCACACCTTAGGAATCTTATTATGGAAAGAAACCCAATGTGAGTTATTTCAAAGTTTTTGGTTCTCCAGCTTATGTTCACCTTGAGAAGAAGGATCGTTGTAAGCTTGATGTAGAAGCCATTAAAGCTGTCTTTATTGATTATGCAATTGAAAGCAAAGGATTTAGATTCTATGTTCCAGAAACAGGTGATATCCTACTCTCACGCAATGCATATATTGCAGAAGGTCAGATTTTTGATAAGAAGACGAAAATTCCAGATTTCTTTAAAGCATATGATTATGCATTTTTTTGAAGGAATTTGGATTCTTACATTCAACCATACAAGGGGGGTAATGAACCTTCTCAAACCCTAAAAGATGCACTTGATAAAGGTGAAGAGAGAGTTCCATTACCTACATTAGTACCTAGTCCATTATCACTATCTCTTGAAGTTTCGACTTATGAAGTTGGAGAAGGTTCCAGAATTCCAAGAGAAAGAGATACTAAGAACCGGAAGAGATTTCACCACTTTTCAAGAATACACCAAGGTGGTTATATCAAATCTGGAAGGACAGTGGTATAAGTGGTATAAAGAGCTTCATAGGACGAACCCGAAGTGAGACAAGGAGAGAACAAGCAGATGAGGTAAATTACGCAGAACATTTTGAGACTCATAACATTTTAGTACTAACTTCAATTGAGAATGAACCCGCTAATGTCAAAGATGCACTATAAAATCTTGTATGGAAGAAAGCTATGCAAGAAGAGATTGTTTCTATTCACAAGAGTCAAACATAGAAGCTTTGTGAGTTACCAAAAGGTAAAAAGGCAATTGGTGTTAAATGGATCTTCAAAATCAAAAGAAAAGCAAATGATACTATTGACAAATATAAACCAAGGTTCGTAGTCAAAGGTTATGCACAAAAGAAAGGTATTGACTATGATGAGGCTTTTGCACGCACTTCTAGAATGGAAGTAGTCATAATTGTACTTTCTCTTGTTGCATTCTTTGGTTGGAATGTATACCAGTTAGATATCAAAACTGCATTTTTTAATGGTGATCTTCATGAAGATGTCTACATTTAGCAATCAGAAGGTTTTGAAGAAACAGGTAAAGAGCATTTAGTATGCAAGCTTACTAAAGCTTTGTCTGGACTAATGCAAGCACGAAGAACTTGGTGTAAGAAGATACATATATTGGTCTCTGATCATATATTATTATCATATATGTTGTTGATATGATCATGACAGGTCCCAAAGATCTAGACCTTCAGTATTTTAAAACATAACTTACGCATACATTTGATATGAATGATTTAGGTATTTTGCATTATTATCTTGGGATTGAGTTTAAATACAGAGATAGTCGATCTATATAACATAACAAAAATACATTGAGAAATTATTGGAAAGGTTTGAGATGACAAACTCCAAGTCTATGGAGACATCTATGGATGTCAATGTGTCATTATAGGCATAGTACGGACGAGAGAATTAATTCGTGAGAATTAATTGGGGAATTATTCGTTTAATTCGTTTAATACGTTCAGACCAAAAAATAAAACTCGGGAATTTTATCCATCTCGAGAGAATTTTATTTTTTTACATATATAAAATATTTCTATATCTCAATCCCATACAAGATTCATGAATTTTATTGAGCTATAGCCCAAAACTTACCAAAATACTTTCATAATAAATTACAACATCAAACATTTTTAATCCTAAATTGACAATAATAAAAAACATCCATAGTGGTTAGGTGCGTAAGGTTCGGTGCGTTCGGTGCGTTTAAGGTGCGAGGACCGAACCTTAAGTCCTAGGTAAGGTGCGTTCCTTAGGGTTTAGGTGCGTTTAAGGTGCGAGAACCTAACCTTACGTCATAGGTCAGGTTCGTAAGGTGTGTTTCATGTTAATGATCTAACCTGTTACATAATAGAATCAATATTATAATCATCAATGATCATGCTTTATAAGAAATTAGAATTGCACAATGCATATTAATGGTGAGCAGAAATGCTTTTCAGAAAGAAATACAATGTACATTGTACACTTAAGTTCTAACACACTAGACATTACACCAATTACCAATTTACCAGTAACACCATATTAGAGAGAAAACCAAAACCACTTAAAGGATTATATACATGATACATCATGATGTAAAAACAAAATACAACTGTCAACCATACAATAAGACTCATCGCTCGAGAGTCAAGACTCAAGCCTCAATCCATAATGAATCAATGATCATGTCACATCATAGATGAAATCATAAAACTACTACTTTGACTCTGAGTCATCTAAACTGATGGACTCCTCTGATGACGAATGCTCTCTCGATGAGGAAATATGAGCCATGGCTATGATATTTCCATCATCATCGAACTCTGGAACAGGTGTATCATGTATATCCTCCTCAAGTGGGTTTGGAGCTTCTCTACGTCGAGGGCGCAACTTACGCCTCCTTCCTCTAGCTGCGGGTGTAGATGCACTGGTAGAAGGAATATCCTCTGTGGCCAATGTATGTCCTCGTGAAAGAGCCCGAGAACGTGATCGTGTGATGCGTCTATCAACATTCTCGAGCTCTAAGTGAAGCATGCGATATATTTCATCTTGTTCATCAAGAACAGATGAATCTACATCGATCGTTTCTTCTGATCTGAATGCATCCTCGAACACAAGTGGAGATACCTACAATTAGAAAAAGTGTGATTGATCAATGATCATTAATATATACATATTTAATTAAATTTTGCTTATAAGTTATAAGTTATGCTGCATGCACATTGCACATTGCATTATCAAATGATTACCTGTCGAGGACTTGTCATGTTTTTGAAATTACATAATAAACGAAGATTGGCCTTACAAAAGACCACGCGCTCAAGTTGTGCAACACTCAAGGGATTTCTCAACTTGGTGTGCACTAATGCAAATGTACTCCAGTTGCGCTCACAAGCGCTAGCAGATGAATCCTACAACATAGAAATTAGAATATCTTAATACTTAATACTTATACTGTAGTCTGTAATATGTATACAATAAACCTTTTTTAAAGAGAATAATGTTTTAAACAATTTATACATACCTGAGAGAGAACTCTCAATGCTTGACGACAAATGTGTGGATGCCCATATCCATAAGTGTTCCACCACTCTATAGGTTTTGTTGTGACTTCTGAATGTAGAGAAGTGGAACGTGCATAGGAGATCCCGATGTTCCCCATATATACTGAAAAATCTGCATCAAACGCTATCTGAGCATCGGGATCCATGATGTGCTCCATATACATGTCCATGTGGCGAAGACTAACTTCTGACCACAAATCAGGACTCTTGAAGTATGGATGTAACAAAGCTGCGAATCCATGAATGGGACGTGATAAGAACTCCCATCGTGAATCCACAAGACTCAAAACATCACTTTTCCTATTAGAAATTTGAATTAGTAAACTTGCAAAATAATAAAGTTTTAAACATGGAAAGAAATATGGAAATAAAACATACCCGGAGCTCGATAAAGTGGATACATGAGCAATGCCCTGTCGCATATGTCTATACAAATGGTACACCAAGCCAAGCATGGATCCCTCCATGTCAACCACTCGAAGAGCAATGTGTATGCACTTAAGGACAGGGATAAGATTTTGTATCTCTGCCCAAAAGTCCATGTCTAATACTTTGCGTTGCACATATTTCGCGCTCTCCGATTGAGCCATTGGCATCGCATTCCACCTCGTATCTATTATCGTCAAGCGCAAAGAGTGCATAGACTCGTAAAGGCGTGTAAGCACATAGAATATGTATCCGAAACGTGTGTCAGAAATGCGAAGCAACTCTTTCTCACTATTACTACGGAAAATGCTAAGTGAATGATGGTTCTTACGTATGAATGTAATAATCCGTTTGGTATCACTGATAATAGGCTCAACCCATGGGAGTTTCCCTATGTCCTCAAATAGTAAGTCTATGCAATGTGCTGTGCAAGGGGTCCAACTATCGAGGGATACTCACTCTCTATTAACTCTCCCATTCTTTTACAGTTAGACGCATTATCTGTAATAACTTGGACTACATTTTCACGTCCAACCTCTTCTATAGCACTCTTGATGTGCTCAAAAATAAATTCCCCAGTGATCCGTGTGCCGACACCGCTACAATCTACCGCACGGAGAAAGTAAATACCAATACATGAGGAGACCATTATATTTATTATGTGGCGACGTCTGATATCACTCCAACCATCGGACAATATAGAGCAGCCATATGTCTGCCACCCTAATTTTATAGGCTGCATAAGCACCTCTATCCTCTCTTTCTCCTCAATAAGCATGGCCCATGCAATCTATTATAGTCAACACCATACCAATCATCACATTGCCCCACTTGTGCAATGGCCTTAACCATCCTCTTCCATGCATCTGTACGAACTACGTTGAAAGGGAGATTGCATTCAAGAATGCAACGCTCTATTTCAACCTCGGCAGCTTTTTGTCGTTGCTTTTGTAGTCCCACAGTTATAAAAGAGGTATGAAGTGATGCTTGTCTAGATCTTTGTGATGCTGGTGGTAGGTCAGGAATGGTCTCTGACTCACTCTCATCTCTTTGTGAAACACCTCTTTTTCCTGAAGTCCTACTAGGCTCCGTCTCAATCTCCTCTAACATGTCTAGAGAGGATGTTGCAAGCTCACGACGACGGGCTGCGAGATTTGCTTGTGCAATATTATGTTCTTTTTGAACACCTTCTCCAATGTTTGGAGGAACCTCTAAACATGCACCAATACCCATACCACCTAATCTTGACACATGGCGTATCAGACGAGTTGTGGTGGTACAGAATGTCTTCCCACAATACTTGCATACCCATCTTCTTGTGCCAGAACCAGAGCCAGTAGTGTTTGCCAAGGTATGGCTTGTGGTATGAGCATCCCAGAGAGAAGAAATACATGAGGCATGATGATACCTGAAACATAAAATCCATACTACATCAATGATTAATCATGGACCATAGTAGATATTAGATAGAAATTAGAATAGCATCATACATGGAAATTGGAATGATGGATGATGGCAATGTGGCATGATTGTGTAATATGTATACAATATGGAAAATTGCAATGTGGCAATTGCCAATGTGTAATGTGTGTAATATCGTATATGTAATGTGTGCAATGTGGACCGTGGCAATGTGTAATATGTATACAATAAGATGTCCGACGCATGTGCCATGCATATATGATAATCATTAATGTGACATGTCACATGTGTAGTACTTACAAGTTACTACTAAGTATGTTCTATGTAGTATGTACAAGTGTAGTATCATGTATGTAGTATGTACATAGTACATACTACATAATACAATGTGTGTATGAAATGTTTGCATATGTATTATGTATATTGGACCTTGCTCAATGCTAACTGTATAGTATATACTATATACATATTTCAGTATTATGTATAATGTACTTATAAATTATGAGTCGTGACATAATTATTAATGATATTATATATATGATATCATATATGTACATTGTATATATACTATATAACGAGTGAGTCGTGAACACTATCATGCACTATCATGCACTATCATGCTCTATCATTACCAATTGACGTGGGCAATGAGAAGGTCGGCCCTCGGGTCTCGAGAGAAGTCCTACGGCTGCAAGTCTCAAGCTCCTTGTCACTTGAGCACTCTCTCTCTCTCTCTCTCTCTCAACTTGCGTCTTCCGTCTGCACACAGGGGAGTTGAAAGAAGAGCTCAAAAAGTCGTGCGATTATGATGTGACCTAAGCGAATGAAAACGGACCAAAAAATATAAGCTCTCGATGGACGAACCGCAACGCACCGAATGGTATCCGGTTCACATACGAACCGAATCGAACCGATTATCCGGTCCGTTTCTGCAAATTTCTCCCGCCCGAACCGATTGGCACCGAATTCGAGGAACCGTTCAGGACCGCACCGATTTCGACGGGGGCCCGGTCCGCGAACCGATGCTACACTGAAAACATCAAATATTCATCAGAGTATAAAATTGGTGCAAAACAAATTAATTCGTGATGCAAATTAAACAAATTTTATTTTTGGTGAAAAATTCGCGAATTATTATACTATGATTATAGGCAGAAGCAGATTGAGAACTTTTTGATGCTACTTTGTATAGTCAAAGTAGTTGGTTGCTTGATCTATTCATGTAATACACGTCCTGGCATTCAGTTTGCAGTTTCTCAAGTATCCAAGTTCATGTGCAGTCCTCTCAAACTTCATTGGAAAGTGGTTAAGAGAATTTTCAGATATTTGAATGGAACTTCTAGTTATGCTATGCTATTTCCGTGATCGTCTCATTTTTACTTAGAGGTTATTGAAATTTTGATTGGAAAGGTGATAAAGACTCAAAAAGACGCACAAGTGGTTATTGTTTCTTTCTAAGAGATTGTCTTATCTCTTGGATGTCAAAGAATCAACCTACAATTACTACATCTTAAAGTGAAGCGGCCTTGACTGCTACACTTGAAGCTATTTGGCTATAGAAAATTCTGAGTTATCTTGATATTCAAGTTCATCTTCCTATGGAGATTTTTATTTGTATCACAGAAAGAACACTTGTTAGTTGTGACTGAATAGCCTATGGCTTGTATTTGGCATGGTCGTTTGGGCCATATATCTCGTAGTGGAATGGAAAATCTTTCTCGTTCTGGCTACTTATCTGTGTTATCTTTCTCTGATTTTTCATTTTGTGAGCATTGTCAATATGGAAAGCAAACCGGAAATGTGCATAGAATGCACATTGACTCTTCAATTCAGCCTTTAGATCTCGTTCATACAGATGTGTGTGGTTCTATGCCCACTAGGTCCTTAGGTGGTTCTCTTTACTTTGTCACTTTCATAGATGATGCAGCTAGAAAAGTTTGGGTATATCCTATCAAATCGAAGGATGAGGTATTCCCTACTTTCAGAAAATGGCTTTACGTTTAGATAATGGGGGTGAGTGTACCTCACATGAATTCAGTCTTTTCTGTCAGTCTAGAGGGATTCGTAAAGAGTTTACAGCTCCTTATACCTGAGTTCAGAATGGTGTAGTTGAAAGGATGAATATAACTATTCAAGATAGAGTAGTTTCTATGTTGCATCATGCAAACCTCTCACAAGGCTTTTGGGCAAAAGTAGAATTGATTGCAGTTCATGTGATTAACCTTTCACCTAGTAGTGCCAAAGGTCTAAAAGTGGCACAAGAGTTATGGACAGGGAAGCCACCATATTGTGATCATCTTCGAGTTTTTGGGTGTGAAGCATATGTTCATATACCCAAGAATCTTAGACAAAAGTTGGACTTCGCCAAAGAAATGCATTTTTCTTGGATATGGTCGAGAAGGACAATTTGGATATCGCTTATGGGATCTTGAAACACGGTCATTGATCAGAAGTAGTGATGTCATTTGCAATGAGTCTAAGATGCATAAACAGCCCATTAATGAGGTTGAAATGAGAAGAGTGGTGTTTGAGGATACTAGTCCTCTAGTTAGCATGCATAAAAATGCTCCACATAGGGACATTCAAGAGAATGTTCGATCAGATCAATCTACACATGTTCCTGTTCAGCATTGAGATGCTCTGCACGTGTCTCACATCCACATGATAGATATGTTCTAGGTTTAGATTTTGTTATGCTAACAGATGCCGATGAGCCGTCAAAGAGGCTATGCAGACAGAGAATCATGTCAAGTGGGAGCGTGCCATGAAGAGTGAGTTGGATTCTATTCACAAGAATGGTACTTGGGATTTAGTACCTTTGCCAATGTTGGAATTTGGGGCCCCAAGATCTTCCAATACTAAAAACCTTTGAGCATACACACTTAATTAAACAAGATGATAAGTGAGAGATAGATAGAGATATTGAGACAATAGTAAGTAACGTAAGCAAAATGCTTACTCACTAAATATAGATGACGGGATTACAACATGGGAGTACTACTCAACCATATGATGGTGCACTCACTAGATGGAAGAATAGACAAGAAGAAGATGATGTATAGAATTCAGATTATGCTCTTATAATCTGAGTGTGTGTGAAGGAAATGAGCAACGGAGTGAACCTAACCTCTCCAGATAGTGCGACAAATCTGAAAATCAGCAAACCCTAATTCTGAAATTAGGGTTCAGAAACCTTAAAAACAGAAAATAGGATTGACTTACAAAAGATAGCTGCCATCAACTTGTAGAAGACTCCTTGCTCCAAGAGAGTAGCCTCTCCTTCACCTCTCCTTAGCCTCCAAAGCTTCAGAACTCCAAAATTGACACTATGTGAGCATTAACTCTAGCTTGAATTGTCCAAAAGTGTGCCCAGTGTCTTCTTATATAGCCTTGTAAGCCTCCAAATAAAGCTATCGTAAAAATTTGCGAAAAAGCTGTACGTTTTTTTTTAAAACTGCCATCGTAATTTTTTATCGCTATTTCATGCTTTTAGTGAATTAAAAATTTCTATCGCTAATCTTTTAGCTTGCTTTATTTTTATCGCCCAATTTAAAGTGCTTTTGCCATCTTTGACTAATGACCTAGCTTTTCAAGAGTTTTGTACTTTTAGAACCTCAGAAATGTTCATCCACCATTTTAGGACAGAATTAGGGTTTGACTTTTCTCCCAAGTCTGACCTCTGATGACGGAATGAAGCATATCACTAGATAGCTCTCGCGAAGCTCTATCTATCTAGCCTAAAAAACTTTTATCTAAACTGTAAAAAAAAATGGCTAAAGTCCTAATTTGGATTTGCTGGAAATGGACCATATGTACATTGATTTCCAACAATCCCTCCTTCAATGTCATATTGGTACAAGTTTCAGTAACCTGCACATCTTCTCATCTTCTCATGACTATCTCTAGTCAATGCTTTGGTAAATATATCTGCAACATTCTCACTAGAAGGAACATAAACCAGCAATATGCTTCTTTGCTATCTGTTCTCGAATATAGTGGTAGTGAACCTCTATATGTTTTGTCCTTGCATGATGTACTAGATTCTTTGCTATAGCTATTGCACTCTGGCTATCTGAAAATTTCTGAATGGGTTCATGTACTCTTATATCTAGATAACTGAAAATCTTCTGCAACCAAACTCACTCAAAAGTAGTTGTAAATGCTGCACGATATTCAGCTTCACATGATGAAGTTGCAATAGTGGGTTGTCTCTTCGAAAGCCATGAGATAAGACAATCTCCAAGATAAAAACAAAATCCACTAGTAGTTCTTCTAGTGTCTATATCACCTGCCCAATCAGAATTTGAAAATCCTTGTAGTAATAAATGTGTAGTTTTCGAAAATACCATAGCATAATTTGAAGTTCCCTTCAAATATCTGAAAATTTGCTTTACTGCTTTCCAATGTACTGTTGTTGGATTCTGCATGAACCTTGATACTTGAGAAATTGCAAACTGTATATCTGGACATATATTACAAAGATATATCAAGCATCCAACTGCCAGACAATATAAAGTAGCATCAACTGACTCTTCATATGCTACTATTTGTAAAGACGGGTTCTGATCCATAGGTGTTTGCATAGGTTTAGAATGAGTCATCTGAAACCTTTCTAATAGTTTCTCAATGTACTTCTGCTGAGTCATATAGATACACTCATCCTTAAACAGAAATTGAATCCCAAGATAATAATGCAAGATTCCTAAATCATTCACATCAAATGTTTGCTTCAACTGTGCTTTGACATCTGCAAATCTTCGTCTCTGGGACCTGTGACTATAATATTATCCACATAAATGATTGCTATAATCATTAAACCTGTTTCAGCTGACATAAAGAGTTGGAGCTGACATAAAGAGTTGGAGCTGCATCTGAGTTATGGAAATGAATGGATAAAAGATATGTGTGTATCTTTTCATACCATGCGCTAGGTGCCTGTTAAAATCCATACAAAGCTTTTATAAGCTTACACACTAAGTGTTCTTTATCTGATTCTTCAAAACCTTCTTGCTGCTGAATATATACATCTTCATGTAAATCACCATTTAGAAAAGTAGTCTTTATGTCAAGTTGATATACATTCCAACCAAAATATGTTGCTAAAGCAAGTATTGACCTAATAACTGTCATCCTAGACGTAAGAGCGAATGTCTCATCATAATCAATACCTTTTTGTTGTGCATATCCTTTGACAACTAATCTTGCTTTGTACCTATCAATAGTATCTGCTTTCCGTTTGATTTTGAAGGTCCACTTTACACCTATAGCTTTCTTTCCCTCTGGTAACTCATATAGCTGCCAAGTTTGTTTCTTATGAATAGAATCAATCTCTTCTTGCATAGCTTTTCTCCAAATAGGAATGTTAGGTGCATCTTTAACACATGCATGTTCATCTTCAATTGTTGTGAGTGTTAAAATATCATGAATCTCAAAGTCTTCAGCAAAACTTACATGATCTTTTTGTTGTTGTTGTCTAGTCTGACTCCTTGTTCTTCTTGTGAAAGTCTTTATACCACTATCTTTCGATGTCTGATATAACGAAGTAGGTGTATCCTCAAATAGTGGTGATACTCTTTTTGACCCTTCAATTTCCACTGGTTCTGGAACTTGTCCTTTTGAGGTACTAGGACTTTCTGGAACTTTAGTACTTTCTTCCACTTCTGGAACTAAAGTCTCATGTGGAACTGATTCTGTAGAAGGTTGTGAAATTCCTCTTTCTTCGATCCTAGGAATTTTAACTCCCTCCTGATATGGCTGAACATGTACATCCAAATTCCTTCTAAAAAATTCATAGTCATTTTCACTAATGAACTGTGGAATCTCTGCTTCTTTATCATATACCTTATTTTCAGCAATATATGCATTGCGTGAAAGGATAACTTCACTTGTCTCTGGAACGTAAAACCTGTAACCTTTACTCTCTACAGGATATCCAATAAAAACAACTTTCCTTCCCTTTTACATCTAGTTTGCCTCGATCCTTTTTCTCAACCTGAACATAAGAAAGTGATCGGAATACTCTGAAATAGCTCACATTAGGTTTTCTACCATAATATGCTTCATAAGGTGTGATTATCTTTAAGGCTTTTATAGAAGACCGGTTCAAAATGTGATTAGCTGTATGTATTGCTTCAAACTAGAATTTTGGTGAAAGCTTTTTTGATGCCATTATGCTTCGCATCATCTTAACAAGTACTCTATTTCTTCTTTCTGCAACACCATTTTGTTGAGGAATATAAGCAATAGTAAGGTGTCCAGTAATACCTTTTCCTCAGGATATGTCTGGAACTCATTTGACAAGTATTCTCCACCTCTATCACTTCTGAGAATCTGGATAGTTACCTGACTTTCATTTTCAACCATAGCTACAAATTTCTTGAACATAGGAAAGACTTCGGACTTCAATTTAAGACCATAGATCCATGAATATCTCGTAAAATCATCAACAAATAAAACAAAATACCTAAAACCCTGAATAGAGTCTGCCCTCATGGGTCCATTCACATCTGAATGAATAATCTGCAATTTCTTGGTAGCTGTAATATGACCATGTTTCTTGAAAGGTAGTTTATGCATTTTACCTTCAAGACATCCTTCACATATATTTGAATCATTTGGTAGCTCGAATGAGGGTAAACTCTCAACCATACCTCTATCTTTGATACTCTTGAGAGCTCCAAAACTAATATGTCCAAATCTTTCATGCCATAACTTCATATCTTCCACCGGTGACGAAGATTTGACAGCATATGCTTGACTGATTTTTGACAAAATAAAAATCCCTCCTTTGTGCTCACCTTGCAAAATACACTTCTCTTCTTTGTGTGACAAGATCGTACAAAGATCTTTCTCAAATACAACTTTGTAACCATCACCTAAAAATGCAGATATAGATAGAAGATTCTTCTGTATGTCAGGTACATATAAAACATCTGAAATCTGAAAATTACCACCTTCTCTTGACTTTAGGGTTACTGTTGTTGGAATTTGGGGCCCCAGGATCGATCCAATACTAAAACCTTTTGAGCATACACACTAAATTAATCAAGATGATATGTGAGAGATAGAAAGAAAGAGATCTTGAGACAAGGATAGGGAACGTAAGCAAGATGCTTAGTCACTAAAAAATAGATTTCCAAATTACAACATGGGAGTACTACTCAACCATATGATGTGGTGCACTCAATAATGGAAGAATAGCCAAGAAGATGATGATACAAAATTCAGATTATGCTGATATAATCTGAGTGTGTGTGAAGCGAATGAGCAACGAAGTAAAACTAACCTCACAAGAAAGTGCAATAAATCTGAAAATCAGCAAACCTTAAGTCTGAAATTAGGGTACAGAAACCCTAAAAACAGAACATAAGGCTAACTTACAAAAGATAGCTGCCACCACCTTGTAGAAGATTTCTTGTTCAAAGAGAGTAGCCTCTCCTTCACCAAATCTTTACCTCCAAAGCTTCAGAACTTCAAAACTCTAGCTTGCGAATATCAAGAAGTGTGCCCACATGCTTTTTATATAGGTTATAAGCCTCCCAATAAAGCCATGCAAAAATTTTGGCGAAAAACAGCTTTTCTGGCTCATAAATTTGTGATCGCTATTTCAATTGCTTTTCGTGATTGATAAAAAGCTCATCGTTGAAAATAGCATTATTTTAAAATTTGATCGCTCAAATTTAGTTGCTTTTTGGCCTAATGATAATATGACTCAGCTTTTTAAAGTTTGGACTTCATAGATTGCTTTTTCTCCATTTTGAGCTGAATTAGGGTTTTGATTATCTCCCTGTTCTGACTTCTGATGAAGACATGAAGCATACCACTAGATAGCTCTCGCAAAGCTCATCTATCTAGCCTAAAAGAATTTATCCAAACTGTACAAAAAATGCTAAGTCCAAAATGTAGAATTACTGGAATGTGGACCAAATGTACATTGACTTCCAACAATCCCTCCTTCAATGTCATATTGGTACAAGCTTCAGTAACCTGCAAATCTTCTCATGATTGCTATAGCTATTGCACTGTGGCTATCTGAAAATATCTGAATGGGTTGATGTACTCTCACATCTAGATAATTGAAAATCTTTTGCAACCAAACTGACTTTAGAGTAGCTGTAAATGCTGCACGATATTCAGCTTCACACGATGAAGTTGCGATAGTGGGTTGTCTCTTCGAAAGCCATGAGATAAGACAATCTCAAAGATAAAAACAAAATCCACTAGTACTTCTTCTTGTGTCTCTATCACCTGCCCAATCAAAATCTGAAAATCCTTTTAGTAACAAATCTGTAGATTTGGAAAATACCATAGCATAATTTGAAGTTCCCTTCAAATATCAAAAGATCCGCTTTACTCCTTTCCAATGTAACACTGTCGGATTCTGCATGAACCTTGATACTTTAGAAACTGCTATATTAGGATTTGTATTACAAAGATATATTAAGCACCCAAAGATATATTAAGCACCCAGTATTTACCATTTCTTCATCATATATGTCAACTCCTACATTTAGAAGTTGATCTCTGAAGTCAACGAATCTCGTAATGTGGGTTTGAATTGACTCACGACCCTTCATCCTTGTATTTGCTAGTTGTCTCCTCAAGTGAGCTTTCCTAGCAGCATTTTTGCTTTGAAAAAGATTCTCAAGCTTCAACCAAGCTTGTCTAGAACTTCTGCAAGATTTGATCTGTGGTATAACATGCTTTTTGACACTCATTGCTATGAATGAAAGTGCTAAAGCATCTCTAGCATCCCATCTTGCCTGATCTTTTGTAGGAGGAACTGTAGGTAAAGATCTACCTGTGACTCTGGATGTAGAAGTGGTTACCTCTTCTTCAGTTGGTTCTGTGATAGTAACTCCAGTACCTCTTGAAGCTGTTGTAGCCCCTTCTTCGCCTTCTCGTCGTGGTCTTGTTAAGGATCCATTGACGATACTTCATAAATCCTTTGTCACTAACAAATTCATTATCATGAAACTTCACATGGGATAATTAGAATATCCATCCAACTTGTCCTCAATCTCTAATCTCACTCATCTTAACTAAGTGTGTATGTCAATTATGCTCTAATACCAAGTGTTGGAATTTGGGGCCCGAGGATCGTTCCAATATTAAAACCTTTTGAGCATACACACTTGATTAATCAAGATGATATGTGAGAGATAGAAAGAAAGAGATCTTGAGACAAGGATAGGGAACGTAAGCAACATGCTTACTCACTAAAAAATAGATGTCCAAATTACAACATGGGAGTACTACTCAACCATATGATGTGGTGCACTCACTAATTGAAGAATAGCCAAGAAGATGATGATACAAAATTCAGATTATGCTGTTATAATCTGAGTGTGTGTGAAGGGAATGAGCAACGAAGTGAAACTAACCTCACAAGAAAGTGCAATAAATCTGAAAATTAGCAAACACTAATTCTGAAATTAGGATACAAAAACCCTAAAAACAGAATATAAGGCTAACTTACAAAAGATAGCTTCCACCACCTTGTAGAAGACTTCTTGCTCCAAGAGAGTAGCCTCTCCTTCACCAAATCTTCACCTCCAAAGCTTTAGAACTTCAAAATTCTAGCTTGTGAACATCAAGAAGTGTGCCCACATGCTTCTTATATAGGTTATAAGCCTCCCAATAAAGCTATGCGAAAATTTTGGCGAAAAACAACTTTTCTGGCTCATAAATTTGCGATCGCTATTTTAATTCCTTTTCGTGATTGATAAAAAACTCATCCCTCAAAATAGCTTTATTTTATAATTTGATCGCTCAAATTTAGTTGCTTTTTGGCCTAATGATAATATGACTCAGCTTTTTAAAGTTTGGACTTCATAGACTGCTTTTCCTCCAGTTTGAGCTGAATTAGGGTTTTGATTATCTCCCTGTTCTGACCTCTGATGAAGAAATGAAGCATACCACTAGATAGCTCTCGCAAAGCTCTATCTATCTAGCTTAAAATTTTTTTACCCAAATTGTACAAAAAATGCTAAGTCCAAAATGTAGAACTGTTGGAATGTGGACCATATGTACATTGACTTCCAACAACTATACCTATTCCCACAACATCCAAATCATTGCCATTTGCAATAGTAACCCTTCTACCTGAAGAATAGGAAAGAGAAGAAAATACTTCTCTGCATCCTGTTATATGCTTTGTAGCACTTGAATAAAATATACAAGGATCTATTGAAAGAACTTGTAAAGTTGCCTGATCAAAAGCTACTTCCTCAATGATGATATAGGCATAAGAATCACCTTGAGATTTCCCTTTTTTATCATCTTCTGCAACATTACCTGATGCCTTTTTCTTTTCTGCTGCAATCCTTTTCTGACAAACTGCTATAAAATGTCCAAGTTTCTTGCAATAGTGACATAATGCTTCCTTCTTCTTAGAAGACTTCTCTTTAGATGTAGTAGAAACAGAATCTGAAGTAGAAGCTGAAAGGGACTTACTTTCCTTCTTGGATTGCTTTTCCTTCTTATCCTTCTTCTTCTTTTTACCCTTTGATGAAGATAAAAGTGCTTCTTCATTCTCTTCCATTCCTTTGAACTCATCTTCATCTTGAAGTAACAAGAACTCTAACTCTTCAAATGTAACCTCTCCATCTCTTGTTGTAAGAGTAAGAGTGGTTATAAAAGACCGATATGAGATAGGAAGTGAATTAGTCAGCAAATTTACCATTTCTTCATCAAATATCTCAACTCCTACATTTAGAGGTTGATCTCTCAAGTCAACGAGCTTTGTAATGTGGGTTTGAATTGACTCACCAACCTTCATCCTTGTATTTGCTAGTTGTCTCCTCAAGTGAGCTTTCCTAGCAGGATTTTTGCTGTGAAAAAGATTCTCAAGCTTCAACCAAGCTTGTCTAGAACTTCTGCAAGATCTGATTTGTGGTAGAATATGCTTTTTGACAGTCATTGCTATGAATGAGAGTGCTAAAGCATCTCTAGCATCCTTGTTCTTCAGTAGGAGGAACTCTGGGTAAGGATCTACCTGTGAATCTGGATGTAGAAGTGGTTACCTCTTCTTCAGTTGGTTCTGTGATTGCAACACCAGTTCCTCTTGAAGTTGTTGCATCCTCTTCTTCGCCTTCTCGTCTTGGTCTTGTTAAGGATCCATTGACGATACTCCATAAATCCTTTGTCACTAACAAATTCATCATCATGAAACTCCACATAGGATAATTAGACGATCCATCCAACTTGTCCTCAATCTCAATTCTATACTCACTCATCTTAACTAAGTGTGTATGTCAATTATGCTCTGATACCAAGTGTTGGAATTTGGGGCCCCAAGATCTTCCAATATTAAAAACCTTTGAGCATACACACTTAATTAAACAAGATGATAAGTGAGAGATAGAAAGAGATTTTGAGACAAGAGTAAGTAACGCAAGCAAAATGCTTACTCACTAAATATAGATGGCCGAATTACAACATGGAAGTATTTCTCAACTATATGATGGTGCACTCACTAGATGGAAGAATAGACAAGAAGATGATGATGTACAGAATTCAGATTATGGTGTTATAATCTGAGTATGTATGAAGCAAATGAGCAACGGAGTGAACCTAACCTCTCCAGATAGTGCAACAAATCTGAAAATCAGCAAACCCTAATTCTGAAATTAGGTTTCAGAAGCCCTAATAACAGAAAATAGGATTGACTTACAAAAGATAGCTGCCACCAACTTATAGAAGACTCCTTGCTCCAAGAGAGTAGCCTCTCCTTCACCTCTCCTTAGCCTCCAAAGCTTCAGAACTCCAAAATTGACACTATGTGAGCATCAACTTTAGCTTGAATTGTCCAAAAGTGTGCCCAATGTCTTCTTATATAGATAGCCTTGTAAGCCTCCAAATAAAGCTATCGTGAAAATTTGCGGAAAAGCTCTTCGTTTGCAATTTTTTATCGCCATTTTATGCTTTTGGTGAATTAAAAACTTCTATTGCTAATTTTTTAGCTTGCTTTATTTTTATTGCCCAATTTAAAGTGCTTTTGCCATCTTTGATTAATGACTTAGCTTTTCAAGAGTTTTGTACTTTTAGAACCTCAGAAATGTTCATCCATCATTTTAGGACAGAATTAGGGTTTGAGTTTTCTCCCAAGTATGACCTTTGATGACGGAATGAAGCATATCCCTAGATAGCTCTCGCGAAGCTCTATCTATCTAGCCTAAAAAAGTTTATGATTGCCCGAAATCAGATGAGGAAAAGGAATTCATGAACAAAATTCCCTATGAGTCTGCTGTTGGTAGTCTCATGTATGCTATGGTAGCTATGAGATCATACATTGCATCTGCAGTGGGAGTTGTGAGCAGACATATGTCTGATCATGGCAAGAAACATTGGGAAGCGGTCAAGATGATTTTGAGATATCTAAGTGGCACTAAGGACAACTGCCTATGCTTAGGTAGAGGGAAAGCATCCATTATTGGCTACACAGATTTTGACTATGCTGGTGGTGTAGACAATCGTAAGTCTACATCAAGGTACATTTTTCATTTTGTTGGAGGTGCTATCTCTTGGAGATCTCGTCTTTAAGAATGTACAATTGTTTCCACCACAAAAGGAGAGTATGTTGCAACAAGTGAGGCATGTAAAGAAGCATTGTGCCTTTCTCGTCTTGCTTGTGATATGGGTTTATCTGAGCATATACCTAGTTTGCTTAGTGATAGTTAGAGTGCCATTGCTTTGGCTAAGAATCTGGTCTATCATGCAAAGACAAAGCACATTGAGGTGAGGTATCACTTCATTAGAGATTGCTTAACGACTGAGCGCATTATTCTTGAGAAGCTTCACACTCGAGATAATGCTGTAGATGCTTTGACTAAAGCTCTACCAGATGATAGCTTTCAACCATAGTTGCTATTCGTACGCGTACGAATATATTCGTACGTATTTTCTGGCAGGTACCGTACGGTACGTTCTCGTATGATTTCGTACGTTTTTTTTTTCCGAAAAAAAAAGACCTATAGGTATTCGTTCGGTTAACTTTTGGTCACTTAAGAGTGCGCGTTCGGGTATTTTCTGCAGCCGCTCACGAGTCTACTACGGTCTACCATCTCCCATCTTCAAAGTTCAAACACACATGTCACACACATGTGAAGAGAGATGGTGGATGCAATCCAAAGATGAGTAGGTGCCGCTACAACCAGCTTCACACCAGCCAACTGAGACTTCAGAGTTGATTAGTAGACCCTTTGAGCTTCCTAAATCCACCAAAATATCAGCCAAGTACTTTGGAACATGTATCCCAAAAGTTTAAGTCAAGACAGGCTAGTTGCAAAATGACTAGCTCCCAAAACTTGCTATTTTTGGACATACACCTGCTGGAAAAAAATGAACAGTGCTCTCAACCTGGAAGGAATTAGAAAAATTCCTTTTGGGCATAGCAAATAGACTTAGCAAGCTTCCTATTCCAAGTTAAAACACTTCAAATGATGGACTGATCACTGAGAACAAGTTTCATCAATTTCTGGAACATTCCCACAATTCTCGGGGCTCTGCAGAGATAGACCAGTAAGCAGTAAAATGCAGATATCTCCAAAAGTATAAATCCAATGACCTTGAAAATTTATAGGTAGAAACTAGACAGTGAGAGCTATCCAACGCACTTTAAAACACTGAAAAAGGTTCAGTAAAACTCGAGATATGACCTTCTGAAGTTACTGCTCTGAGTGAGTATAGCAGAGAACAAAACAGAGAGGTAGATGATAATAAATGTATAGATTCACATATGATTACAACCACATTGGCAATGAATCTTTGCACAATGGGAGTAGAATGATAGAGCTATGGAGTAAGCTCTTCAATCTCTACAAAATGACATGAAGTGGTCACGTACAAGGCTTGCTAATCGCCTCTTCCTTCTTGCTCCTTTTATAGCAATTCTTGGAGGGAGTTTTGAATTCGAATTCGAATGGCTCCACCTAAAAGTGATCCCCAAAGTTAGGAGAGATTCCCTCAGCTCAAAAATTCGTGATTTTGGTAGTTGGAGCCACGAATTTGCTTTTACATCATGGATGAGGTAAGCCATCCTTTTACTTTTTTCTTTTTCCATTTACAAGAGATAAAATGTACTCTTTTACAAGAGGTGTTCACATGACTACTCATGTGACTTACAAATGAGGATAATATCAAGCATATCAAGCATGTAGGCTTGGGCAAAATGCACCAACAGCTCCCCCTCAAGCCTAACATGCTTGGCCTCCAAATAAGTCTTCAATTGTCCTTGATTTCCTGCAAG
Organism: Ceratopteris richardii; assembly: GCA_020310875.1. Taxonomy (NCBI): domain Eukaryota; kingdom Viridiplantae; phylum Streptophyta; class Polypodiopsida; order Polypodiales; family Pteridaceae; genus Ceratopteris; species Ceratopteris richardii. Next base: position 96,885,506 of record CM035431.1, read on the forward strand.
CCAATCATCAACTTGAATCTACTTAATTTCGTACCATCAAGAGCTTTCGTCAACATGTCTGCACATTGCATATCTGTAGAGACGTAGGATAGTTGAATATCCTTGCTCATTAGCTTCTCCCTTACATAATGGTAGTGGACTTCAATATGCTTGGTTCTAGCATGGTATACCGGATTAGCTGCTAGATGTAGTGAGCTTGTGTTGTCACAAAAAATGTGAGGTGTTGAAGAATGAAGTCCAAGATCTGTGTACAAAGATTTTAACCACATGATTTCTTGAGTTGCATTAGCCAAACCTCTATATTCAGCTTCAGTAGAAGATAATGCCACGGTTGGTTGCTTCTTCGATGACCAAGAAATGATTTTTGAACCTGCAAATGATATATACCCTGATGTGCTTCTTCTATCATCTTTAGATCCGGCCCAATCTGCATCTGAGTAGACCTTTAGCTCAATATCTGAAGTATATGAATAGAACAAACCTTCATTCATGGTCCCCTTTAGGTACTTGAGGACTCGCTTGGCCGCTTCCATATGTGGTCTTCTCGGCTTATGCATAAACTGACTCAATATGCTAACACTATAGCATATATCCACCCTTGTGAGTGTTGCATAGTTCAAACTTCCAACCAAGCTTTGATAGCTTGTGATGTCTTCAATTGGCTCTCCTTCATAAGCACTAAGCTTATGATTTTGCTCCATAGGTGTACCTGCACACTTTGTATTTTCCATCTTGAACTTGACGAGCATGTCATGGACATACTTCCTTTGTGTGATGTATATACCTGAACCTATGTAGATCAACTCCAATCCAAGAAAATAAGTGAGTGGTCCGAGGTCACTTATTTTGAACTCCTCCTTCATTTGACTCTTTACCTGTTTGATTCCTTCAAGATCATTGCCTGTGATAATAATATCATCAACATACACACATAAATAGATCACTTCAGATCCATTCCTCTTTATGAACAAAGAGGTATCCGCCTTGCTAGCTTTGAATCCTTGGTCCTGCAAATAAGTAACCAATCTGAAATTCCAAGCTCTTGGAGCTTGCTTCAATCCATACAAAGCTTTCTTTAGTTTGCATACATAGTTAGGATGATGTGCATCCTCATATCCAGGAGGTTGTGCCATATACACTTCCTCAGAAATCCATCCATTCAAGAAAGCATTCTTTACATCAAGTTGATAAAGATTCCAATTTCTAGATGCAGCAAGACTAATGAGAACCCTAATTGTAGGCATTTTTGCAACAGGAGAGAAAGTCTCCTCATAATCAATACCATGGGTTTGAGCAAACCCTTTAGCAACTAACCTTGCTTTGTGTCTATTTATACTTCCATCTGGATTCTTCTTGATTTTGTATATCCATCGAGATCCGATTATCTTCATAGATGGCTTGTTAGGTACAAGCTCCCAAGTGTCATTCTCCTTCAAGGCTTCCATTTCTTCATCCATTGCATCTCTCCAAGCTTTCTTGCTTTGTGCTTCTTCAAATGTGGTAGGTTCTTCATTGGTTGAATCCTTTGCAATGTAGATTGAGTGCTTGGTGACCAAAGAAGTATCATAACCAAACCTCTCTGGTTTCTTCTTCTCCCTCGAAGACCTTCTAAGTGGTTGATGTGAGCTCTCGGGTCCATATGTAGCATCCTGCATCTTTGCTTTACCTTTGTTCTTCCATAGCTTTAGTCTTTCCAAGTCTTCTAGGTCAATCTCCGAATCACTTTCTTCAATCTGCTTTGGCTCCTTTGGTTGAAGTGATGGAAAATCTTCATCCAAGTCATATGGCAGCTTCACTTTCCTGTCATCATCAAACCATGATTTGTTTTCATCAAAAATTACATCTCTACTCACAGAAAATCCTTTATTGGTTGGATTGTACAATCTATATCCTTTTTGGTTTTGATCATAACCAATGAATACACACTTCTCTGCCTTGGGATCCAATTTCCCTCTTACTTGAGAAGGAATGTGAGCATAGGCTAAGCATCCAAAGATTTTACAATGCTCTAGACTAGGTCTTCTTCCATTCCACACTTCATATGGAGTGGTTCCATCTAGTGACTTAGATGGAAGTCTATTTATGAGATATGTGGCTGTCGACACAGCCTCTGCCCATAGGTAGTTCGGCAATCCCTTTTCGTTGAGCATGGACCTTGCAGCTTCGACGATAGCTCTATTCCTCCTCTCTGCTACACCATTGAGTTCAGGTGTATACCTTGTAGTGACTTCCCTTTTAATGCCTCTTTCATGCAAGAAGGCATCAAATTCAGAAGAGAAGTATTCTCCTCCACCATCTGATCTGAGTCGTTTCAAAGTCCTACCTGTTTGGTTTTCAACAAGAGCAATATACTTCTTAAAGCAATTAAACACTTCATCCTTGTGCTTCATGAAAAACAGAATGGTCCACCTGCTACAATCATCTATGAAAGACACATAATATCTTGAGCCTGATATAGATGGCTCCTTACTTGGACCCCACACATCCGTGTGCACTAGATCCAAAGGATTTTGATACATATATCCTTTCTTATTGAAAGGTTGTCTATGAGCCTTGCCGAGTTGACAAGCTTCACACTTATAAATCATGTGTTGCCTTGTGATATTAGGCAAACCAAGTACACTTTGGTCCCTGCAAATCTGTTTGAGTGTCCTCTCACCAATGTGAGCAAGCCTTTTGTGCCATATCTCCAACTCTGTTAGAGTTTGAGATCCATAGCTAAACAAAGCTATGTTCTTTGTATCTTCCACTTCAAAAGTGAAAAGCCTTCCTGTCTTTTCTCCTTTGGCAATCCTTCGAAAGCCTTGCCTTGGGTCTTCAACATATGCTCCAAATCGATTGAATCTAACCTGCAATCCTTTTTCAACAATCTGTCCAACACTTATTAAATTTTTGGTAATTGTAGGGACATACAAGACTTTGCTTAAGAGGTTCATATTCCCATCTGATGTCTTCACATTACCTATCTTCTCCACTGAGTGCTTTGTGTCATCTCCTGTCTGCACTTCATGCTTGTTATGAGGATCTTCCAAATCAGAAAGTAAAGCCACATTTCCTGCTACATGGTTCGAGCATCCCGAATCAATGTAAAATATGTGATCATCATCCTTACCCTTCTTCGTTGATAGATTCATAATCAATAATGAATCTTCTTGACTTTGGTCCTCTGCATAGTTATTATAATCTCTTCTTCCTCTATGGCCACTTTGATAGTTGTTGTTGTTGTTGTAATTGTTGTTGTAGTAGTTGTTGTTGTAGCCTCCATTGTACCTGCCTCTATTTGATCCATAGCCACCTCTATTGAATCCTCTTCCTCTTGAGTTCCTCGGGTTCCTGAAACATTCTTCAGTAGTATGGTTAGATAAGCCACATATGTTGCAAGGTTGAGATGATTGGAATCTCCCCCTGCCTTGCTTTCCACTTCTGCCTCTTCCTCTAGCTCGTCCTCTACCTGCAAAGTTTGCTTGGAAAGAGCTTCCTTCATCTTCATTCTTTCTATTCTTTGACTTGTCCTTGACCTTAGCTTTATCAGAATATAAGGCAGAAGTTTGATTACCTCTTGAGGACTCACCACCTTTGCTAATCTTTGCTTCATGAGTGAAGAGTTGGCCCATGAGTGTGTTGAGGTCGGGTACATGCATATCCATGTATAAATCCATGGCTGTTGTGAATGACTCCCACTTGTCGTCTGCTTTGATTCCATTCATGATTTGTCTTATGATTTGCTCCTCTTCAATTACCTCTCCAATGCTTCCAAGTTGGTCGGAAATCTCCTTCATCTTTGTGACATAATCAGTCACATTTTGCTTCGGGCTTTTCTTCATTGTTGTGAACTCCATCCACAATTGGTTCTTCCTTGCTCGAGTGTTGGAAGAGAAGAAAGAAGCAAGTGCATTCCACGTTTCTCTTGATGTCTTGCATCCCTTGACATGAGGTAAAAGAAAATCAGAGATTGAGTTTAGAATATAGGACCTTGCAAGTGCATCCTTCGAACACCAATTCGAAAGTCCTTCCACTTCTTCATGTGATGGTTGCCCTTTGTTCCTCATGGTTGGCATTGCTTCATCTCCGGATATGAATCCATATAGATTCCTCCCTTGAAGGTAAGCCTCCATCCTTAGAGACCATGCCGGATAGTTGTTTCGATCCAATTTGTCAATTGTTGATGGAAATCCATCTCCCATGTTGCTTGACTATGCTCTGATACCACTGTGAAGAGAGATGGTGGATGCAATCCAAAGATGAGTAGGTGCCGCTACAACCAGCTTCACACCAGCCAACTGAGACTTCAGAGTTGATTAGTAGACCCTTTGAGCTTCCTAAATCCACCAAAATATCAGCCAAGTACTTTGGAACATGTATCCCAAAAGTTTAAGTCAAGACAGGCTAGTTGCAAAATGACTAGCTCCCAAAACTTGCTATTTTTGGACATACACCTGCTGGAAAAAAATGAACAGTGCTCTCAACCTGGAAGGAATTAGAAAAATTCCTTTTGGGCATAGCAAATAGACTTAGCAAGCTTCCTATTCCAAGTTAAAACACTTCAAATGATGGACTGATCACTGAGAACAAGTTTCATCAATTTCTGGAACATTCCCACAATTCTCGGGGCTCTGCAGAGATAGACCAGTAAGCAGTAAAATGCAGATATCTCCAAAAGTATAAATCCAATGACCTTGAAAATTTATAGGTAGAAACTAGACAGTGAGAGCTATCCAACGCACTTTAAAACACTGAAAAAGGTTCAGTAAAACTCGAGATATGACCTTCTGAAGTTACTGCTCTGAGTGAGTATAGCAGAGAACAAAACAGAGAGGTAGATGATAATAAATGTATAGATTCACATATGATTACAACCACATTGGCAATGAATCTTTGCACAATGGGAGTAGAATGATAGAGCTATGGAGTAAGCTCTTCAATCTCTACAAAATGACATGAAGTGGTCACGTACAAGGCTTGCTAATCGCCTCTTCCTCTTGCTCCTTTTATAGCAATTCTTGGAGGGAGTTTTGAATTCGAATTCGAATGGCTCCACCTAAAAGTGATCCCCAAAGTTAGGAGAGATTCCCTCAGCTCAAAAATTCGTGATTTTGGTAGTTGGAGCCACGAATTTGCTTTTACATCATGGATGAGGTAAGCCATCCTTTTACTTTTTTCTTTTTCCATTTACAAGAGATAAAATGTACTCTTTTACAAGAGGTGTTCACATGACTACTCATGTGACTTACAAATGAGGATAATATCAAGCATATCAAGCATGTAGGCTTGGGCAAAATGCACCAACAACACACACACACACACACTTAAGATTCCTCAAGCTCTAGCCTCTCTCAAGCTCTATCTCAAGCTCTATCAAGCTTTCTCAAGCTCGCTTCAAACCTTTCTCTTCTAGTTCAGCTTTAACCTTTCTCTAAGCACAATGGTGAGAGACAAGCATGAAGCTTTTGATCTCCATTGTGTTGGGGTGGAGAAAGACACAAAGAAGTCCAATTCCCATCATTGGACTTGCAAATATTGTGGCAAGCGATACACAAGCGGGGCCACAAGGCTACTTCAACACATAAGCAAGCTTGGAGGGCAAGTGGCCGCATGCAAGGAAATTCCCGATCATATTGCATCTGAGATTAGGCAAAAAATGATGGGATCTCCTAGCACATTACCTACATCGGTAAGAGGATATGCAAGCCATTCTTCTCGTGCAACGGTCTCTACTTCTTCACATGAAGAGGAGTCACATTTTCATGACTCAAATGTTGGTTCATCCTCCCAATCACCATTACAAAGGGAGTCACAATCAATGAGGCAAAGTGGATTAGGGCAAGCTCCCGGGCATGTAAGGTCCTCTCTCACATGGATCAAAGAGAAACAAAAGATAGCCGACATAGAGATTGCAAGAACGGTAATTATGGAAAATCTCTCATTTAATCTTCTTAATTCAAACCAATGGAAGACTATGGTGAAAGCAATTAGTGAAGTGGGTCCATGCCAAGGATGGAGTGGACCTAGCTACTCCGATATGAGGACAACCAAGATTGATGAGGAGAAGAAAAGAATAGATCTCTCACTTGCCCCTATGCGTGAGAAATGGTTTAGGTATGGATGCACTATCCTCTCGGATGGATGGAGAGATAGAAAAAATAGAGGCATAATTAATATTCTTGTGTCATGCCCTATTGGTACTTTTTTCCTACGTGCCGTTGAGGTTGGAAAGAAGGGAAAGAAGACAACCGGAGTGTTCATCTATCGGCATATCAAGAAGGCCATTGAAGAAGTAAGTTTTAAATTTTTATTTTATTTTAATTTCATTTTGATATTTTGACACTAATTTATGGATTTTATGCATAGGTGGGTTCATCAAATGTAGTGCAAGTTGTCACCGATAATGCAAGCAATTGTAGGCATATGGGGCAGCTTTTGGAGGGTGAGTATCCACATATTGTGTGGACTCCATGTGCAACTCATTGTCTTGATTTGCTCATGGAGGATATTGGAAAGCTAACATGGGTGAAAGCTTGCACACTACAAGCCTCGAACATAGTTACATTTTTCACACAAAAAGTGAAAGTGTTGGCTATGTTTAGAGAGCATAGCAAGCTTGAAATAAAGAAGCCCGCCACCACACGCTTTGCATACATGTGGATTGTCCTTTCAAGGTTGCTTGAAGTGAAAGTGCCTGTACGACAAACGGTGGTATCTACCTTTTGGATCGAGTGGGACGAGAGCACATCGGAGGAGTCAAAAAGCATGCAAAGGTTATGTTTGGATGAGAGCTTTTGGGATGGTGTGAGAGCTATTTTAGGTGTCATCACACCTATCTACAAAGCTCTACGCATGACGGATTGTGAAGGTGCTACTCTCGGTCTTCTCATCCATATCATGAGAAGAGCTATGCAAGAGATAAGGGAATGCACTCTTGTCACCGAGGAGCAAAGAGATGAAGTACTTGAGGTAAGATATTTTGATGTGTGTGTGTGTGTGTGTGTTTTTGTGTGTGTGTGTGTGTGTGTTTTTGTGTGTGTGTGTGTGTGTGTTTGTGTGTGTGTGTGTGTGTGTTTGTGTGTGTGTGTGTGTGTGTGTTATAATTTTCATCTCATAATTCATTCTTATTATTAAATTTTAATATTTAACCCTCTTTCTTTTTTTTTAGGCAACAATGAGAAGATGGACATGGATGCATCGGCCTATCCATGGGTTTGCAGGTTTATTGCATCCGGCATTCAAAAGCACCCGATTATATGATGATGTGGAGTTATTATCAGATCGTCTTCAATATATGTCACGTGTAGTTCCCACACATCTACATAATGACATGTTGGAGCAAATTAATTGTTATATGGATGAGAGGGGAAATCCTGCCTTTCTTTTTCCTACATGTTGGGATAGAGAATCAATGGTAAAACCACTCTTTTGGTGGCAAAATTTTGGTTTTGCATTCACTACATTATTCACATATGCTCTTAAAGTGTTATCTCAAGATTGCTCATCCGGTGCATGTGAGAGAAATTGGAGTGCTTTCTCTCTCATCCACACAAAGGTGAGGAATAGACTTAGTCCTCATCAAATGGAAAAGTTAATATATTGTCGTACAAATCTTAAGATGCTACAAAATATCCCTAACATGGAGACTCTCAAACAAGTAAGTAGCTTTATCATTTGCTGCTTGCATAAAATTTCAGCTTTCAATGTTGTAGGCTTCCGTGTTATGCTAATTCATGTTTTGATTCTCTTTTTTGTTTAGGTGAATGTGGACAAATTTTGGCCTTCCGTGAAAGACACTCCTCTTCCATCACATGATGTGCCTCAAGATGAGGAAGAGCTTCTTTTTGCCGATCTATATAGAGAGCTTTGCTCTATAGATGTGAGGCAAACAAGGGGCCATAGCAGAAGAAGGGTCAGAGGAGTCCGTGGTCGCGGGAAGGGATTGATTATCCGGCGTGCATCAACCACTTCACACGGGGATGGAGCTAGCACTAGTCGAGCACCGGCTAGTACATACACGAGGAGGCAGAGGAGTACATTATCATCGCTGCAGCAGCTTCCACTATCCCCGCGTTTTGATGATGAGGGGAACCTTATCAGTGATCCTCCCACACCACCATCATCTACTTATGAGATGACATCATCGGATTCTCTTGATGAGAATTCTGATGATAGTGATATTGATGAGATGGATGATGAGTGATTGATGTATCATGTCACTTTATTGACACTTTATTGACATTGGACATTATGATGATTGATGATGTTTTTCATTGGCTTTTAGTTTTTTAATATTTACTATTCATCACTCTAGACTTGTGACTTATCTTGTTATTTCATGTATTCTTGGTGATGATTCATGAATCACGATGATCATGTTTGAAACTTTGTTATGATTTGAAGCTAGATTTATCATTTTGGTATGATGGTATCATGTAGAATCTAGATGTATGTAGTATGTACATGTGTCATGAATGAAGTTTGAAAATTGATAGCATGATTTTTGTTTTTAACATAAATCATAAATGATAGTACTAACTTCTAAGTTCTAAGTTTTAACTTCTAAGTAGATATTGATATATCCAATTCCTCGATATGACGACAATATCCCACATGATTAAATATAGCTAAATGAAGTTTTTTACCTTTATTTTGATGTATGTTATTCATAAACATGATGTTTATCATCTCAAATATAAAATATATTATTTTCAGCCAAAAAAAAAATCGTACCTTATGAACGTACGAATATCGTACGGGAAGCCCCAAATCTTAGGGTACGTACGTAGTACCGTACTAATACGTACGGTACGAATCGTACGGATCGTATCTTACTAACTATGCTTTCAACACTTGTCACTTGATGGGGGTTACTTGATTCATGATTATCACATGGAGTATCATACTCATAATGTATAAGGGGAGGTTCTCACCTCTCTAAGTCCTAACACATATATGATACTCCATGTGACATAACTCTAAGATAGACATGCTCTCCTACCTCAAAGTTGATCTCTCTCCTTTGAGGGTCAGCATAGGCTTTAGCTCTATCCTAAGCTCTCCTAATGCTGTCCTTAGCAAGCCTAAGCATATCGTTCATCTCTTCCAAAAAGTCCTTTGCAGCTTGAACTTTCTCATTCTGCAATCCTACTGCGTAAGAAGCTCTTGGCTGAAACTCATACATAAGCATAAATGGACTATGCCCAGTGGAAGAGTGCTCGGCACTATTATATGCAAACTCTACTATAGGTAAGTGCTCTTCCCGATTAGTTTGCCTTTCATTCATATATGCTCGGAGCATATCCTCTAGGATTTGATTAACCCTCTCTATTTGCCCATCTGACTGCGGATGCTCGGCCGTACTCATGCTAATTTTCGTATCCAACCTTTTGAAGACCGCTCTCCAAAAGTGGCTAGTAAACTTCCTATCCCGATCAGAAACTATGTCTAAAGGAAGACCATATAACCGGTATAGGTTCTCTACAAAGAGTCTAGCCAACTCTGGTGTCTTCACTGTAGTACATATCGGAATAAACCTAGCCATTTTGGTTAACCGATCCACAATTACATAGACCAAGTCGTGCCCTCTCTGTGTCTTAGGTAATCCGACTATAAAGTCCATGGAGATACTCTCCCACTTCCCATTAGGAATGTCTAATGGGTGGAGTAGTCCTCCAATCCTCAACCTCTCAGCTTTATTGACCTGGCATTTGGTGCTCTTAAGCACATACTCTAGGACGTCCTTATGAAGTCCACGCCAATAAAACTTCCTCTTAACAAGATCATAAGTCTTGTTAACTCCTGGGTGTCTCACACTAGGTGTGTCATGAAACTTGTACAAAATATGCCGTCTCATCTAAGAATCTCTAGGGACACACACCTTACCTTAATATGACAGATATCCATCATGGACACTATAATTCTTCCACTTGAATCCTTCTTGAGTACCCGTCGATACTCCATCCTCAGTGGAAACCCGTATATCACGATCCCCATTCTCTATGGCTTCCCAAATCTCGGAATATGCAGGATCAAGCCTACATTTCCCTCTAATGGACTCAAGTAGCTCACTAGTGATATGAGTAAAACTCAGTCCATTGAGCATAGGCATGCGGCTAAGTGAATCAACCACTACATTAAGCTTTCCCTTCCTATACCTAAGCCACTACATGATCCGAGTAAAACTCAGTCCATTGAGCATAGGCATGCGGCTAAGTGAATCAACCACTACATTAAACTTTCCCTTCCTATACCTAAGCTCATAATCAAACTCCTGAAGGGTCTCTACCCATCGGGCCTTGCGACCTTTAAGGTCTGTTTGATTAGAGAGCCACTTGATGCTCTCTTGATCAAACACTATCGTGACTTTGGCACCATATAAATAATGACGCCACTTCTTCAAAGCATGGACAATTGCATACAACTCCTTTTCAGAAACGGAGTAATTCTTCTGAGCCGGTTCTAGTTTCTTACTCTCAAAAGCTATTGGTCGACCATCCTGAACTAGAACTGCTCCTATGGCAAAATCACTCACGTCAATCTCAACCACAAATGGTTTGCTGGGATCTGCTATATGTAAAAGTGGAGCTATGGCAATTGCTACTTTCAATTTCTCCATACTTTGCTTCTATTCGTCTCCCCAATGAAAGGCTTTCCCTTTCCCTTTAAGCTGTTCCGTCATCATGTCAACAATTTTGGCATAGGTCTTAATGAATCTTCGATAGAAACCTGATAAACCTAGGAAGATCTGCAGCTCTTCCAAGTTCCTTGGATGTGGCCATTCCATAATAGCCCTTACTTTTTCAGGATCCATTTGGATTCCATCCTGGGAGACTATATGCCCAATGTATCTAACCTCTGTTTTGAAAAATTCACACTTTGACTCCTTAGCGAGGAGTGAATTTTCCCTTAGCACTTGAAATACCTTTCTCAAGTGTTCCAAGTGCTCCTCTTTTGACGCACTATAGATTAGAATGTCATTTAAAAAGTCTACTACAAAGTGTCCTAGATAGGGCCATAAAACACTATTCATGAGCTTCATGAAACTGGAAGGAGCATTGGTGAGACCAAAAGGAATCACCAAAAACTCATAGTGTCCATATCTAGTCCTAAATGAAGTCTTAGGGACATCCTTTGCCCTAATCCTAATCTGATGATATCTTGATCTAAGGTCAAGCTTGGTAAAATACCTAGCGTGATGTAACTGATCAAATAGAGCTTCCAATGCAGGCATTGGAAACCTATTTTTGATAGTTACCTTATTAAGTGCTCTATAATCTATACATAGCCTCATAGAGCCGTCTTTCTTTTCAACTAGGAGCATTGGCGATGCCCAAGGTGAGTTACTAGGTTTAATGAAGCCCTTATGTAAATAATCCTGCAATTGCTTCTCAACCTACTCATGTTGAGAAACACTAAGCCCATAAGGTGGCCTACAAATAGGGTTAGTGTTAGTAACTACCTCAATGGCATGGTCAATATCCCCTCTCTCAGGTGGTAGCCCTCTAGGTAAATCAGTGGGAAAAATATCTTTATACTCAAACATAAGATCCTTAAAACTTTTAATCACACACTTTTGCAAAAAAGAAGAGTAGAAAGTCCTGTCCATATTTATATTCCTAGCATGAGAATATACATCAGATGAACTGTCTAACTGTCTGTACAATGCTCAATGTCATGACTATACAGTAAAAACATCTCCTGTACATGCTGAGAATAACAAAGACTATACAACTCTAATGATGAAATGAGAGGTGCACTAGGTACATCTCTCTCTCTCTCCCTGAATATAAACTTTACTTCATTGCTTTCAAATTCAAGTGTGTTGTTTTGATAGCCGCGCTTAAGTGTGTCTCCCAACCCCCATAGCCACTCTCTTCCTAATACAAGGTCTGTCCTCTCCATATTCATAATTTGGAAGTCCATATAATTTGTACAGTCCTGCATCTTGACCTCCAAATTGGATACCATAGTATCCCATATCCTCGTCTTCCCCTTGCATCATAGATTACTATGTATTTATGTGCACTGGGCTGCTGGGGAATCTTTAATTTCTTGACTAGAGCATAGTTTATAAAGTTATGAGTGGAAGAGTCATCTATCATGACTACTCGCACCTTGGTCCCGGACACACTACCATGCAGTTTAATTAGGTCATGTGGTCCAAACTACGGTGACCAGAATGACTTAGTCAAACAATAGGTGTGCTCTATATCCTCATGCATCACCTCCACTCCCTTGCAGCTAGAGCTTCCATGAATAGGAAGGGTCTGCACTAGGTGGACTACCTTTTTGCCCTTTTCAGGGGCTGTACTAGTCTCTGGTCCCCTCTTCTTTTCTTCCCCCTTCTTAAGTGGACAGTTCCACTGTGAATGGCTAGGAGACAAACACCTAAAGCACAGGTTCTCTCTTTTGGCCCTCTCAAACTGATATGCAGATAACCTAAGCCCTTGTCATCTTTGTTTTTTAATGAAAATTTTGTTTTTCCCAAAAGGCAACTTCTTCTTGAATTTAGTCGCGCCAAGAGGCTTGAGGGGCTGATCGTCTCCATAGGAGTATGTTGAGGGCGGTTATGGTCCTCATAAATCTGTGCATACTTGATCGCCTCCTCAAACGTCTTAGGAGCATTCCTTCTGACTTCTCTCTTGATGGCTTTATCAAAGCCTCTAACAAAGCCTCTGGTTTTCTGGAAATCATCTAAGCCCTTATGTTTCAAAATGATCTCTCTATAGTGGGCATAGTACAAAAAATCGCAATTTTTTTATAAAATAAAAATCGTTTAAATCTCTAAATGATTTATTCGCGATTTTTATTTTTCTTAGATTTTTTTTTTTTTTTTTTGGCTCTATTTTGAGATATTATCATGTATTTTATGCATATGACATGCATGATATATAAATTTTATGGTATATATGTAAATACTAGAGTGTTTTGTATGTGTATATACAAAAATTTCAAAAAAAAAAAATCATAAAAATCGCAAAAAAATAAAAATCTCGATTTTTATTTTTAACCGTAGCGATTAAAAACGTTTAATTCGTTTAAATCGCGATTTCTAGTCGCGATTTAAACCTCTTAGTTTGTACTATGATAATGGGATATGTAGACCGGAAGAGGCCTACCTCTCTGGGTAATCCTATCCCGCTCATCCCAATTCCTCTCCTCCTCATTCTCATGAAGAAACTCTTTTAGAAAAAGTCTCTCAAACTGAGTCCAATTTGTAGGGATAGTTTGGTGGGGTGCCCTTCAATTGATGCAAATCATGTCATTTTTGTAAAAAAGTGTAGATTGCATCCTTATTCCTATCTCGGTCATCCCCCGTAAAGGTAGGCGGCTTCGAGTCTTTCAGGAGGGGAGCTTCCCTAGAGCTCTCTCCTTTGTGCTTACTACAAAGAGAAGTATCTTTCCTAGTCATCTCTAGAGGAAGAGTAGGGGTTTCTCTTTCCGTCCTAGCTAGGAAACAGGTGACGTGAGTCTCGAGTGAGATCATTTGAGACTTTAGCTGCTGAATGAGAGATGTAATGCCACTTAGATCTCTCTCTAGTTTAAGGGTTTTCTCTTTCAAGTCTACGAATTGATCATGAGTGACAAACTCATCTAAAAGTTCTTCATATGTATATTCTTCTTGCTGAGGCTCTTTCTCTTTTGAGTGCCCCAATTCTACTTCTTCCATTCTAGAATCAAGATCCTCTAGTTGCTTTTTAGATGGAGAAGTGTGTTCAACTACTTGTTTCCCTTTAGGTTCCATGTTACACTTCCCTTCCCCCGTTTACTAACTAGAGTATGTGAAAATGAATGGTAGTAAACCTTGAATATGCAAGAAGAAGAGAAATATATCATAAGAGCACTTCCCTGGTACAAAATGAAGCTGTGGAAGCGAAATCCAAGTGATCTTTGAAGCTTGAGGTCGCTGATTTTGAATCCTCGCCAGGCTCAAACAAAAATTGGAAATGTCCAGTTCTCCGGGGACGTTCTAATCACCAAAAACCAACAATAACACTGCCAAAACCATGTAGCAATAGCCCCAACCGGCAAACTGAGTGAAATTGAAAAACTTTTGAGATTTGACAGTCCTCGCTAGTCCAAGAAATATAGCCCAACACCTGTATTTCAAAGATATAAAACTATCCCAAGTGAAAAAAGTGAATTTGGACACCGGATGATGAAAAACCAGGCCCGGAAGTGGCCGCCTAGTTCCTGCTGAAGCGCTGTAGAGAGATTTTGGTTGACCAAATCTTGTCCAAATCCAACATCGATGGTCTCTAAGCGAAGCTTAGGAGTATAGCTTCGTTACGGAATGCTAGTTCGCCCCTCTAGCTTTCTGTTGATCTCGATGAAGCCCTTCAATCTTTTGCTAGATGTACACAGCTTGAGGAATTGGTGCCGACTTATTCACGGAGATGCCTTTGATCTTTTATCCGCCCAGCCGCATGGGGTGCATATATTTCTCCCTCTCTCTCATTTACACCCAATATGGGCAATATTCTAAGCTTCTCATATGAGTGCCACTTGGCACTCATGTGAGTATTATACTCATAATGTATAAGGGGAGGTTCTCACCTCTAAGTCCTAACACATAATGTATAAGGGGAGGTTCTCACCTCTAAGTCCATGTGACAATGATCTTACTGTCACTTATATATACTGTGTAACATGCCCATCAGGTGGGAGGTATAGTTTGTATACTTACACTCAGGTATTCTTTATCATTCTTTATTTCTCTCCCATAGTTACTTTGGCCATATTGGTCTTTAGTGGGAGCTTGTTACCGTTAGTGTCCATGTGAAAGGCCAAAAAGCCACCCGACACTTCTTTGTATATGTTCTTTAATAAAACATATAGTGGCCTGGTCAGTCACAGACTCTAAGTTCGATCGCATTTGTAACATCTAAGAAGTTTGTGTTCGTGCTCCTTGTGTACTGTGTATCCTGCGTATTCTGCAGCCTCTGTGCGGAGTACCATGTGCGGCCCTAGGAGCTTGGTTTTCTACTCCGAGGATATCATCGTGGAGCTCTCGAGAAGGAGAGTGCACTATGGTGCATCGCCATATCGAAATACTTCAAACAATGACTCCCATGGGTCTCTTTTATAGCCTTTCAAGCTGATCCATGAAAATACTAAGCAAAAAGCATAAAGCAAGGTGAAAATCTTTGAAAAGCTTGTGTTAAAATTAATAAAGTGATTTGCTTTTAGGTTCTTAAAATTTGCCTTTCTGACAGAAATCCAATGATCTCCTTAATTATCCATCAGCTCAATATGAGAACTTGCTTTCCTTGATGTACATATTGAGAGAAACAATATAAAGTAAAAAAACCATTTTGGACATAAATAAGGGTTAGGGTTTTCTACCATTTCTAGACTTGTGATGATTGAATGTTGTATACCAAATGAAAGCTCTTATGAAGTACTAACTGATGAGCTCATAATAATTTTTGACCTTCTGTAACCAAAATTTGGCTAAGTACCAAAAATTAGGGTTGCTGGAAATTAGGGTCTTATGCTATTTTGACATTGTTCCAACATGTTCTACGTACTTCCCTATTGGCTTCTCCCTTTCCAACCACCCAACTTGTAGCCCTAGTTGGAAAGGGAGAAAACAAAAGGGGGGTTTGTGCAACACTCTCAAGCCATGTTGGAAGGTTTAGATCAAGGCACAAAGGACTAGGTTATCGTGAAAGAAGGCTGTGGAGAGGAACACATGAAGGTGTTTGCCAACTTTCAAGCTCCAACAAATGAAATTTCTCGAATTCAAATAGAATCAAGTCAGACAAGAGAATAGAGCAAAGTTTCAGACTTCAGTTATCAGTGATTGGCTTGGAGAAATATCTCAAAGCTGAAGGAGAATTTGAAGGCTAGTGGAGGCTTGAGGGAGAGCTTGAAAGAAAGAGTATGGAGCATGCTTGAGGGAGAGCTTGAGAGAAAGAGTGTGGAGCATACTTGAGGGAGAGCTTGAGGAGAGGGAAGAGGGTAAGGGGATCTAGAGGAGATGGCAACTTGTTTTGTTTAGTTGAAAACTCGAGAACTATTGAAACCCAGAGGAATGAGAATAAGCATGTAACTCGACTTTTAACTTCTAACTCGACCTCAGTTATCAGTGATTGGCTTGGAGAAATATCTCAAAGCTGAAGGAGAATTTGAAGGCTAGTGGAGGCTTGAGGGAGAGCTTGAGAGAAAGAGTGTGGAGCATGCTTGAGGGAGAGCTTGAGGAGAGGGAAGAAGGCAAGGAGATCTAAAGAAGATGGCAACTTGTTTTGCATAGTTGAAAACTCGAGAACAATTGAAACCCCGAAGAATGAGAATAAGCACGTAACTCGACTTTTAACTTCTAAAACCTATGAGAGGAAGGAGTTTTATTTTTCTTACGAATTCGTGTAGATTCATACGATATGAATAGCATTCATGAACCTATTCGTACACGTACGAATAACAACTATGGGCACACTATACCAAGCTTAGATTAAAACAAAAAACACAAAATCCAAGTTTTGAATTCGTGGCAAAAATCTCGTCGCATTTTATGGGATTATTTTTAACAAATTTGCTTGGATTTTTAGATAATTTTTGAATATATTATTATGATATGATAAAAATTCTTAGTTTAATCCTCAATTGACAAGTGTACATACTGCATTTGACTTAAATCAATTTTCCACACCAAAACAACAATTAGGTCTAATTTTTAATCCACATACAGATGTCAAATAAAGTGCTATATACCATTGGATAGTTCCATAGTTAAAAAAAGCAAATTTTTATCCAAATAGAAAATGTTTAGGATATCAGAACGTTCCGGACATCCTAATATGTTTTTTTGGGACATTTTTTTTTCGTGGAAAAAAAATCTATCCTTCGGCTTCTATTATACCCGC
The DNA here is from genome assembly GCA_020310875.1 of Ceratopteris richardii. Classification (NCBI taxonomy): domain Eukaryota; kingdom Viridiplantae; phylum Streptophyta; class Polypodiopsida; order Polypodiales; family Pteridaceae; genus Ceratopteris; species Ceratopteris richardii. The sequence continues at coordinate 96,902,356 of CM035431.1, forward strand.
GAGCTGCACTTCATTAGGCATCTTGCCTCTTGAGTGGTGAAAGCCTCTCGCA
>CM035431.1:96912407-96917407 GCA_020310875.1 Ceratopteris richardii
ATTTAATAATGAAGTTATGGAATGAAATGATTCAAGTGCAGTGAAGCTTTACAGAGAGCAGATAATGGAAGAAAAGCCATGGAAAGTAAGAAATCTTGTTCGATACCTAAGCTAGGCTAATTGATGAAGTAAGTTAAGTCACACATTTCGAAGTTCAAAGTTCAATCACACATTTTGAAGTTAACTTACCTATTTAGTTTTCAGTTCAGTCGAAGTTTATGCACATCCAAGTCAAGATTCAATGGCGATCAGTCAAAAAATATATTCTCAGACATTCAAAGTTTTGCAAATATATGAAGTTTTGTAGAGATCGGAAGTTTTGCAGACATCTGAAATTTCGCAGATTTTTGTACTTTATGCATTATGACATTGAAGGGGGGATTGGTTGAATCAATGTCAGAATAGCATAAAACCCTAAGTTTCAGCAATCCTAATTTTTGGTACTTAGCCAAATTTTGATCAGAGAAGGTAAAAAATTATTATCACATCATCTGTTAATACTTCATAAGAGCTTTCAATTGGTATATAACATTCAGTCATAAGAGCTGCAGAAAGGGTAGACCCTAACCCTATTTTCTCTCCAAAATGGTTTTTTACAATATATTGTTCCTCTCAATCTATACATCAAGGAAAAGAAGTTCTCATATTTAGCTGATGGCTAATTAGGGAAATTGTTGGAGTTTCTGTCAGAAAAGCAAATTTTATAAAACTCAAAAGCAGATCGCTTTTTTAAGTTAGCACAAACTTTTTTGGCTTTTTAGGTGCTTTTCGTAGATAATTTCGTGGTTCAACCTTGAGGCCTTTATAAAGAAACCTTAGGAGTCACTTCTAGCATCACTTGAGGTCCAATCTCAAGGATGAGTCAGTCTTGGAGGTGACTAACTTCTGAAGGAGGTGTGTTGTAACTTCTGATGCAGCGTTGGTGGAGATTTTGGAAGCCAACCATTCAGCTCTTATTGAGTTTTGTGAGTAGAAAGTTTTTAGTTCTTCTTCTTTGGGTGTTGCTGTTCCTAAGCTTCACACCTTTTACTTCAGCATAAGGAGGAGTTTCCTTTGTTATTCAATTGAGGGTTTGCTGTATAAACAGTTCTGAACTGTTTCTATTCACTCCAAAGTCACATACATACACTCTTCATACCTCTTAGGCACTTTATGAACAAACTCTTGTATCTAGTTCCCGAAATTCTATCTCGATTCAGATTTTGTAACTACATTCAACACATATTCAGATTTTGTATCTACGTTTAGCACATTTAGCCTACATTTAGTTTTGTAATCATATATAGACACTTTGTAATTTGTAAGTGAATATCAGTTAGTGTAGGTAAGCTTTCAACTTACAGTTACACATTGACAAGTTGTGGAATATTGTCAATCGCACTTATCCAAGGCCAAGACAATGAGGAGAAGATGTTGCATTGTTATTTAGGAAACCTACTCTTCCAATTTCTGCTCAACAGGAGGTTAGCAAAGAAAGAAGAACACTTTTATCATCCAAAGTTTGTGGTACTACTAGTTTACTTCTTACCAAAGATTTGTTTAGAAGGGATTTCAAGGATGCACTACCACTTTCATTCATTGTTTTGGGAGTCAAGAGGCATATTATACCTCAAATCAGGTCATGCAAAACCTCTCGTTAAGCTTGGTTGGAGTTAAAGTATCTCTATCAAGAAAGAAATTCTGTTAAGAATGCTCATCTAAAGAGTTAGTTAGCTAACACAAGGATGAAAGTTAGTGATGAAGTTCAGTCACATAATTTGAAGCTTAGAAATTTAAAGAATATGATTGGCAGAGCGCATTATGATAAAGTTATGGAATGGAATGATTCAGGTGTAGTTGAAGCTTTACAGATAGCAGATAAGAGAAGAAAAGCCATGGAAAGTAAGAAATCTTGCTCGGTACCTAAGCTAAATCATGAATTATACCTGTGCAAGTAATTGGTGAAGTAAGTTCAGTCACACATTTTGAAGTTCAAAGTTTAGTCACACATTTCGAAGGTTAATAACTTGCGTATTTAGTTTTCGGTTCAGCCGAGGTTTATGCACATTCAAATCAATATTTAGTGGAAATCAGTTAAAAGATATTTTCGGACATTTGAAGTTTTGCAGATATTCGAAATTTTGCAGAGAACTAAAGTTTTGTAGACATCCAAAATTTCGTAGATCTTTGTACTTTATGCCATTATGACATTGAAGGGGGCATTGTTGGAAACAATGTCAGAATAGCATAAAACCCTAATTTTCAGCTACCCTAAATTTTGGTACTTAGCCAAATTTTGGTCACAAAAGGTAAAAAATTATTTTGACATCATCAGTTAGTACTTTAGAAGAATTTTCATTTGGTATATGACATTCAGTCATTAGATGTCCAGAAAGGGTGGAAAATCCTAACCCTAATTTCTGTCCAAAATGCGTTTTTACATTATATTGTTCCTCTCAGTCTTTACATCAAGGAAAGCAAGTTCTCATACTCAGCTTATGGCTAATTAGGGAGATCATTTGAGTTTTTCGTCAGAAGAGCAAATTTTTAAGAACCCAAATGAAGATCGCTTTTTTAAGTGAGTGCAACCTTTTTTGGCAGAAACCACTAGGGAAGATTGCCCAAGAGGGCACCCTCTTGAGTATTGCGGGTATATAAGCTCACTTAAATGTGATGTTTTTCAAATTGGTCTAGCAACCAAGATCCCAAAAATTGAAGGTGGTGGATACCTATGATCTATCCTAGTTGGCATCACTTTATACAACATTTACTTCAATCTTTTCTTGTATTTGGATCTTAATAATTTGATGATACTATGATTCTTATCGCTTGAAAGGTCGGATCTTCAAATGTCAAACGTCCTTTATTAAGTTTTAGCTTTCTCTTAAATGACTTTCATTATAACTCATGCATTACTTCACATCACACCAATCATCTATGTCACATGTGTATGCTTATCTGAACCGTATTTTTTCTTAATCTCATTTTTTCTCACCTATGATTGTGTATGATCTTTTTAACTTGATTTTTTCATACATGCATACCTGCTTGCATTCTTTCCTGATTCATGTATGGGAAAACAATGGCATGTGTGATTGGTCATTTGGGATCATTTGATCATTTTTTAAAAGTTTCAAATGAAAATATTCTCCAACTGCTGGAAGGTCAAGCTATAATAAGAAAGGAAAAACATAAATGTTTGGATTTATTTGATTGAGTTTGTAGATGTTTTCAAAATCATTGTATGTCAGACAAACAGAATGCTGGAGCACCAATTTTACTGTTTTGGCTCCCACACACACACACCACCACCACACACACACACACACACCCCCCCCCCCCCCCCCCCCCCCCCCCCCCCCAAAAAAAAAAAAAAAAAAAAAAAAGAAAGGAAGGAAAAAAAACCAGTATGAAGGGATATGTTCGATGTTGGAAATATGCCAGCATGGTGAAAAGCTGGTCTGCAGATTTTTGGGATTTTGTTTTTGATTCAATGGCCACTTTGAGAACCGATCACTTTGTGCTATGTTATAGATTAGCTATGCAGGTTTTTGGGATTTTGTTTTCGATTCAACGGCCACTTTGAGAACCATTCACTTTGTGCTACGTTCCTCATAACTGGAGCTCCATGTCTCAGATGTGACTCACTCAATTTAAACTTTTGACTTATCCTCCTCTGCAAGTAGAAGATATTGATCCTCCCATCACCTGTCACTCAAAATAAATTGATTTCCTGGACATTCTAAACAAATTTATCTTCATGAAGTAAATTTGATTTACAATTGAGAAAAAAAGAATCAAAATTGCTGAGTAGTGGGAATAATCAGAGGTTTTTTGGATAATAAAACGAATGTTTTTCCTGCTTTCAAAGCTTGAAAGAGACATAAATGTATTTCTTGAGAAATGATACAGAGAAAGTGTGTGATTTAGTAGCTATATAAGAGTACTAAAATTCTTTCTATTTTGATTCTTCTGTCCAGTTCCAAACACATCATGTATGCTGAGAACTTCCTTACGATGTGCCCAGCATGCAGAACAGTAACAACGAGTCCTCGAGCCCATTTACACTCAGAAGTAACATGCTTTAGGTGCTCTTCGAGGTTTACTGCGGAAGAAAACTACCTAGATCTTGATGATGATGATGATGATGATAATTATGGTATGCCTGTACCACAACTTGAGCCTGTAAGTGTGGCAAATACCAATCTGAAACAGTTATCTGACGAACAAACAGCTGCATCAAAAACAGGAGGGCTGATTGATTTAAGAAATAGAATCAGCTCTAGAAAAGAGGAATACAATCTTAAGCCTCTGGAGTGGAGACTAGAGAAGATAGAAAGTATCACTGCTGGTGATGAACCAGATACATCCAAGACAAAAGATAATGTCAAAGAGAATCCTGCAGCTACCGTCGCAAATGTTGATAATGTGGTCCCAGTAAAGCAGGCATGTTCCCATTTAGAATCTGATAGCATGGTAACAGGAAAGGACTTGGGCTTTTACCCAAAATTTGATGGTCCAATGACAGGGAAAGAGGCAAGATACTCCTCACTTGAGAGCAAGATGGTTCAGGATGTTTCCAAGTGGAAGAAAAGGGACTATAGCCAGAGTTTTACCAGGAGAGTTGCACAGAAAAACCATCGGAAGTGGCAAGTGAAATGCCATTCTTCTTCCATGGCAGGTACCAGAAAGAAGGTAAAGCTAGAACTCAGGAATGTCAAGAAGTTGAGAAAGTATATTCGGATACACATGAAAACATATAAGAGAGAAGAAAAGGCTAATGGAGATCAAAATCGTTGGAGTCAAGGACATAATTGTGTGAATCAAGGGTGTAATAAGGTTAACACTAAGATCAGTTTGGTTTCAAAGCTCAGTTCAGAGCAATATCTAGAACTAACAGAAGTTTTAGCAGGAGAGATTAACAGGCAACTTCTGGAGGGATTAGATGAGGTCAGTAGAAAAATTATGGGGGATATTCAAGTAGTAGGTGTAGAAGATTTGCTTCCTGTGACATCAGATAA